>JANQBS010000253.1:0-55724 GCA_033085395.1 Xanthoparmelia taractica | reverse complement strand
ATAATTTTTTAAAAAAAGTTGAAAAAAAGTTGAAAACGACTATGTTCAACAGATACCACACCTTTCCGACCCGTACTGGCAAAGATTAGAAATCTATAGTTACGTGCTATTACTTCTTCTTCTACTCTTATTGTACTCGTAAATACGTCTTATTCGACTCAAGATATAATTAAGTTTAATTAATGATTTCAAGAACTACTTAGAGAATAAGCATTCGTGATTTCTGAGGGTATGCGCCGATTATTAGCGAGGTTTGTTAAGAGATTTATTGCTAATGAATTTTCGAGATAAATCGTCGAACGAGATCTTAAAGTTATTTATAACGAGGCTATAGTTAAACGAGCACGTAAAACATTAACTAAAACGGTTGCTTAGAAGGGTAAATGAATATCTATAGATTAAATATGTAAATCTTTAACTTTTTATGAAGAAATAGTTAAGAAAAAGACGAAGAAGGCCTTAAAGCGAGTTACTCGGGCTGAGGAAATTTAATAAGAAAAGGCTGATAAGGCCGTCAAGGGCCTTATTCGACGATTGGATTATGGAGTCTGGAAGCTTGTATATACGTATTGAGACGTGTTTCTAGCCACGCGAAGTGTGGGATGAGATATATGTAGAATCAAGAAGGATTGATTGATTTTTGCGCATTTGAGTATGGTGCGTATTTGAGTTGCGGACCACTATGAGCGAAGCGAATAGTGGGGCCACGGTTAATGTAAACATTACTTGCAAGTCGCAAAAATTGCCAGAAATCACAAGATCATAAGCCTCCCAAGTCGAGCCTGACGCTCGCCGGCTCTCAGAGATGCTGTAATATGGGTGTTGAAGACGCCCACGTTCACTAATGTGGAGTACCAGGAGGAGACCCTGGATGGTATTCGTCCGGGTAATGGGCTCGCAGCAGAGGCTCGGCGTCGTGGTGGTTGACAAATGCCCACCATTCCGGGTTCCAAAGTGTAGTGGTGTCAATGGCTTGGTCCGACTCGTCTTGTGTGACCTGCGCAACTGGTGGCGCGTCATCAGATTGTGCAGGACCAATGGGAACGTTGTGAGGTATGTGTTGTCGGGGCACACCGCCACCTTGTCGTGCCTGTGGTCTCCTGTGCGGGTTCTGCAAGTCAGCTGCGAACGCTGTCCGGGGCTGTTGCATCCTAGGCCGCGGCGGTGGCGGCATCGGACCCTCTCGAGCATTTTTCTGGGCTTCGGGTCTTGGGCGCGGAGCCATGAGTCGGTAGTAGTATTCATCAATCTCTTGCTGTTGAGATCGTGTGTATATGCTTCCGACGTGATTGTTTTGAGGCTGACCGTTCAGCATGCCGTTGAAAAGTTCGTCAGGGAAGAATGGATCGTCCTGGATGATTCTCGCTGCAGGGTATTGATGGGCTCGACGAGACGCGTCATGGTGAGCTGGTTCCGCATGGTCCGCAGAGCTTCCAGAATCGGACGAGTTGTCGTCATCCGGTGGACCGTCTGGCTGGCGCTGATGATGTGACGAAGGTCGAAGTTGTCGCTCTCCAGCATTTGTATCGGGGTTCCTGGTTTCCATGGTATTGTCCTGCCGGGACTCGTATGGTGCAAGCCGGCCTTGCCGTTGTCCAATGTTGGTATATAAACCCTCTTCAACTCCTGCTTGTTGAGGAGGGTACGGTGTCGGTTGGGGGTCTATGTGAGAGTGGAATACTGTCCACTCTCCATCCAGGACAGGGTGAGGCTGATGGTAATTCAGCGACTCATATATATCCTTTTGCCCAACTGTGGCCTTTGGAGGACGTCGTAGACGATCATTGTGAAGCCTCTGAACGGCTGAGCCGACAGGGCGTGTAGTAGGACGACGAGAAGTCTTCGCCAAAGCGCCTTGACGAAGATATTCTCCCGAATATCCGGGTTGCTCGTCGTCAAAGCCTTTACAAGTAGGTTCTTGGAACTCTGAAAGCGGTTGGCTGCTGGATCCAGTTGCACCTTCTTCTTTCCTGCTCCGCTTTGCTCTCCAACCCTGAAGCTCTTCGACCTCATCATCGTCACTGGTCTCCCCTCTCGTTCTCTTCAAGCCTTGCTTCAGCTCCTCTTCGTTATTCTGCATGTCCAACATCAGCTCATCCACAGAGATCATCCCACCTAGGCACATCTGTGTTCGCATGCGATCTTCTTTGAGATATCTTTCGAACTCGCAGCACTCTTCCGGTATTAGCGATCTCGCTCGAGGATTTTCTTCGATTGTGAGCATATCCGCATCAGCCTCCTCGTTCCAATCGCTTCCATCATCATCGTCGTCACTGCTCTCTCCGTCTTCTTGCTCATCATCACCATCGTCACCCTCATCACTCCCAAACTCCTTATTATCCCAGTCTTCCTCATCACTCAAAAGCTGGTTAGGCCCTCGCAAAGTTTCTGAAGGACTTGCATACAACAGATTACCAGGATGCTGCGTCGAATGATTGGCCGCATACACTGTTGATCCCCGTCCCTGCTGCGGATGTGTGTCCGCATAACTAGAAACTCTTCGTCCACCCATTATCGGAATAGTTACTTCACGGGAAGGACTAAGTGGAGAGACTTCCTTGTAACGTTGGGGACCAGTACTCGTCGCGTGCGAAGTTGAAGCATAAGGCTGCTGAGCACCACCCATGGTAGGATTTATGTCCACGTTACGTTGACGGTTTGGAAGAGCGCGAGACGATGGCGAGGAATGAGTAGCCGTTTTCCCAATGTTGGCAGTCTTTGGAGGTCTTCTACCAGGAGGTCTTCTACCAGGAACCGGAATGACCCTTCCCTGACTATCCCTAGAGCCAGGAGTACTTCCTCTAGTCGACCCAAGCCCACCCCTCGCAGCGAGTTGGGCTGGATTAAGCTTATCGAGGACGCGGTCTTTGATGGCGTTGTTGTCCCCAGCCGTGTCTCTCCAAGAGACCATGACGAATTTCTCTCGGAATCTGGCCATCCGCTGCTGGAGACGATTCCGAACCTTCTGCTCGTCTTTGTCAGTATATCCCGGATACCTCATCCTCATTAAGAGGTCCGACCACTCTATCCGCCCATCCATTCGCAACAGCATTTCGAGGAACCACGCCTCTTCCTCGGAGCTGATCTGAGAAGGATCAGTAGTGGAACCAGAAGTTTATGTACAAATCTGTCATACCGTATCGAGGTTCCTCAAGATTGGGAAATCCAGCAGCTCCCGAGGTGCCCAAGCCCTTGGAGTTCGCTCATACATTATGCATCCGTTGGCATCTCTCTTTGGCAGTGGTTTGGCACTCTTGGTATGTTCCCACCACTCCTTGTTCGGCCAGAGCTTATACATTACCTGCAGAAAGTTAGCCAAGCATCAAAGTCAGTATGGCATATACTTGCATCTGGCAGGTTGTTGATGCTCGAACTAGCAAGGCTACCAAATTTCAGTCAGGTCTCTTGCTAATCCCGATAACGCCTGCTGGCTTACCCCACTTGAAATTGGGTTAGGTCTGTTGACGAATGTCCCTGGGGATGAGGTGGATCTACAGCAATGTCAGCTGGCATGTTACTAGATTTACGCAAAGCAGTACTTACTGTATGTAGTTGGATCTCCTGGTCGGATGATCGTGCGGCAGAGATTCATATAGTCCTGAGTCTGGGTCCATGGAAGGCCGTTGTTCTCAGAGACTCTCAGCTTCAAAGCCATTGTTGAGAAAGGATATTGGATCTTTAGACAATACTGGTGTAAGATGATATGTAAAATACCAACAATTACACAATCACCAAACGGGCAGGAGAGTGCAAGGCCAACGTTCCCAACAACCCTTGATTAGGAACTTGATTGCTATGATACTGTCAAAGGAGGATCGCAGCTCGATCGTAGTGCTTAATAGTATATTTTATGTAAAACGGGACCACATTAAAAGAGATCTATATATTTTTAAACGGAAGGAACTACGTCAGAATGCAGTGTCAACGGAGAAGGGGTCGGTGTCAACACTGTGTTAGGCTGGAGTAAATGAATAGAAATAACATCAACAGAGCGGTGTTCCCCGCTATTAATGGAAGCTCCTCCACACAGGCTGGCTGATGCATTATTGCTAGAGCCAAGGAATCGAATCCTTGAGCGTCGAGCTCATAAGGACGATTCGATGTTTCGAGTCGTCTAGCAACGACCATGGGCAGCACAACGCAACATCGAGGAAGAACCCCGTTTTATATCTATGCGTAAGAAGCTAGGCAAGATGAGAGAGGTAGGAGAAGATAATCATATGGCCTTTCAAGCCTTATATGATTACCACACGGCGCAGCACCGACCTGACCTATGACAGTGATCGCTCCAGAGAGTATAGGCTTGATGCTTGTGTTAGGCCAGATTGTAGGTCACTGTATAAAAGCATCGAGAAAGCTGCCAACAGCCAATTCATTGCACGATATCAGTCTTCAACCCCACCCTTCGTATCACTGTCGCCAGTTAGCCCATGTTCACAAAGGCAGCAACGGCCTTCGCAACCCCAACACTAGGCGAGCGAATAAATTCTGAGCATTAATCCAGCAATGTGATTGGGCTCCTGGGTCTCTGGCTCATGTTCCGGTTGGTGAGAGTTGTAATTATTTCTCGATGCTCATGGATCTGAGTCGGAGTGGCGCGGACGAACAGACCCACGTCTCCGCTCCGAAAAGATCTCAAGATTATCAGAAGTTGTACCAAAGTATGCACAACCTGTGGGACAGGCTCTCAACTATGCCGCACGGTGTAGTCCACAGAAAAGACGGATAATGTTCCCTGGATGCAGATCTTTGCTAACTCTAGGGTGACATACCTTATTCTAGCTTAGGGCTAGGGCTATGTTTCCTTTTAGTAAACTTCAAGTATCCTTTTCAGACTTGAATTGTCTTCGCTTCTGTCCTGTGTTCGATTGAGGGCACGCATTAATTCCTCCCTTTAAGCGTTGAGATAAATGAGAGTGATACATGGCAGAAATGAAAGATGCGGAGAAGAGTAACTATGTCCATAGCCACCTCCTTGCCTCCAAATTAGGCACACGGACCAATTCATCCCGGGCAAAAGTCATCTTATCTTATCCTATACGCCCCTTTCATCTTGGGCCCCTGTCTCATTCATCCGTAAAGATGCCATAATGCAACCGGTCAGAAGATGGCGCATCTGGCACGCCGCTTTGATTGGCTTCTTTTCTTTGCGTCGGGAGCAAAACGCCAGGCGCTCCAAGGCTATCCGACGAGCCGCAAAAGCGCAGACCATCTATGCGAAATTGAGATCTTGACAAGGCTAAAAATGAAAACAGGCTGTAGGGTGATTTCATTAAATACAGTTCGAGGTCCGTCTTGCTATTATTTCCATCATTCAAGTCGACTTCTCAAAGCTCAAATCAAACAAACCAACAATCGCCGCCATGTATATGACATTCATCCCCTTTGTCGCCTTCTTCATCCTCAGAACCCTTGCCTGCAACCCCGGCACTCCCGGCTGTGACCATCCTGGGAACTTCACCGGCGCACGTGAGTATCTCTCTATATTCACGGGACCGAACCTCCGCTGACGAAGAAGTATCAGTCACCCCATTCCCGCACCCTGCAACCGCACACTGCGGACCTGGTAACCAGACTGCATTCTTTGCCAATGTGCCAGCCGCGTTCTATAATCCACCAGAGTAAGTATACACATCATCGACTGAAGCCGTTTCCCTCCTCACTAAGCGGTCTGATAGCGAATCACCCTGCGATGCCCCTATCAATATTACCCATCCGACCACAAAAAAGACCATTACAGCAATGGTGATCGGAGAGTGCAAACCTTGCAAGGGTCACAACATCGAGCTCACTCATGCAGGTTTGAAGGCTCTCTCGCCTAGTAAGTCAATTGCACTCACGGCCCATACGAACATGATACGAGAGCGGAGACTGATTTCGAGCGCAGATGGCGAGATAAACAGGGCGCCTTCGAGGGTCAAGTGGAATTTTGTGACTGCTGCTAGCGCGGGTGAAGAATATAAGTGAAATTGGATGCAGACATTGATTACGACTATGATGTAGACGGAGCGATAGTTGGGAAATGTATAGAATATGATGATTGAAAGCCGTGGCATTAGCGTAATACGGTATATATATGTAACATTAAGATACAGCGACTAGCAAGGCAATCCAACGGATGAAAGTCCAGTGTAGACCTGCAGCTGTCACTCTGAGACTGCAATGATTTTTGCTAATCATCCCGTCCAACAAGCTCTTTATCATATTTCCCCAGACAGCATCTATAAAAACCTGTCATATACGCTTAATTGAACTGAGTATCATTATCGGAGTTGCTTGGTAATGATATGTCACGCTTAGTACATTCACCGTGACTGTCCGAACAAGCTACGTTGATACTTCAATTCGACCACAGTATCTTGCTGGACTTTAATATTATTTATGGTATCACTAATCTCACTGGAAAAGTCTTCGCCTGCCTGTTTACTACCTTCCACCTGTGCACCCGTGGCACCCAAACCCTGCGAGAAATATCCAGATTACCCAGCACGTCGCTCACCGCATCGCCTCTGCTTTCTCAACAATCGCCTCAACCGACTCCTTGAACCCCACCCTCTCCTCAATAGGCAAATAATGTCCCCTCCCCTCAAACGTCTTCCTCGTCACACCCCTCTCCTCTCCCCCCAACCCTTCCATCAAAATCTCAGTCAGCGGACCGCCAATCATATTGTCCGCCGTTCCATGTACCACCATATTCCTCTCCCTACCAACCTTGTCTGCAATCTCCTTCAGCTGCTTGGGACTCTTGCTATGGCCTAGCACGGCCAGGACTTGGCAGATGACACCTTTGGGCGTGAAGCCGTGGGTATCTTGGCGCTTGGTGATTTCTTGCGCGGCGAAGCGGTCGCCGTTGGTGGGGAAATTGCCATCTTGGTCCGGTTCTGAGAGCCATGATGCACTGACTTGTTTCTTGCTATTTATGACTCGCTGGTCGATAGACTGGGGGATACTATGACCGTCAGCGTCACGATTTTGGCATCACTGACTTTTACCATACAACAAACTGATGCGATCTCGCAGGCTTCCGAGGTAGCCCTTCCTTGTCTTTTAGTGAACCTATCAGCTAAAGTCACAGGCCATCGGAACATACGTTGGTGTTTCTGTACTGCGCTGCTGTGGAGACCAGAGAAAGACTGGCGATTCTCTCAGGCTCTAGATATGCCTGGCTCCATATCAGTACCGCTTCCAACGCTTCCTTCGTGGAAATATACCATCTCCTGGGCTATCATACCGCCCATGCTGATGCCAATAACATGAACAGATCTCTCGCCAATCCAGCCAATGTAATCGAGCAGCTCGAAAGCGTCCTTGGCCATTGCAGACGTAGAGTACCGCATCATTGGTTTGTCACTCTCGCCCATACCGCGGTTATCGAAAACAAGGCATGAATACTTGGAAGCCTGGTCGTGACCGAAATCTTTGATTTGTCTCTGCCAAAACCACATGAAGGCGCCAAGACCCATGATCCACTGGCTTCATCTCTCAGCCTTTGCTACACCTGGATATCTGCGCTCGCAGCCTCATTCCATTCTACGCTATTCCGAGAAGAACTTACTACCAGGTGTATAGGGCCGGTGCCATGGATCTCATATGCGATTTCGAAGGGACCTCCCCTCCCACGCGCAGCCGGACATTTTCCCTTTTTGGTTGGCTTGAGTTGCCATTTGACAGTGTTGAATGCCGGATGCTCAACAATTCGGGCAGCAGTGAGAGGCATGTCTTGCCTTCAAGACACACTACCGCAGAGCCTCGCGTGAATACTTTACAGTTGAGGGAGGCTGAGCTGGCGCTGACCCCGCTATGACTTGCACATGATGCGGGGCACCCCGCCATTACAACTACCTCGGAATATGTCCCGAAATCCCTGGCTTGATACGAGCGCTTATTAATGGCATATAAAGGAAACCCTTTTGCTTCTCTATAGAAGCCCCCGACAAGGTCAGATATAACAGGCAAACGTGCCACACATGTGCGTGTTTCGTGTGGCTCCAATGCATGCAGTTGGGGAGGGGGGCACATCGTCAGCTCTGTACTTCTAATCATGATGTACCCGGCTTGGTCAAATCAAGGTTCTTTCCCCCGAGGACTACCGACCGAACCGAACATGCACCCAATGAAGATGTGCATATAGGCAGACATGAGACGACGGCGTGGCTTATTCTTCCGCCCGTGCCCCTAATCCCCGCGGCGGAACCCCTGCACGACTCCACACCACCACACTGAACATGAAACCGAGGCACTATCAGCACTGATTAAACCTCATGTCAACAGATACATACGGTACTTCGTAGGTAAAGGAGGGTAAGACCGATCCAAGATGATCACTACACAAAGGCTGGCCTTGCGCTCGGCCTTCTTCGCTCTTTCTGTCCCTCCGATGGTCCTCCCCCTTGCTTCGGCCATTCCTATGCCATATAACCCCCAGCTGCCCTGCCATTCTGCGTCTGTCGATTCCCCCTCACTCCCCTAATCGTCCGTCAAAATGCTACTTCTCAACATTGCACTGCTCGCTCTGAGGTGAGTCTTCCTTCATCCTATCACGCACAACGACCTCCCCTTTCCTCTCTGCTCCCTCTTTCCTCCCCTCAATCCCCTCATCAAAATCAACCCACTAATCCCAACCCAGCGCCCTCCCCACCTCCCTCGCCAAAAACCCCCGCCACCACCGCACCCACCCTTCCTCCACCCTCCCCACCTTCCCCCCCCTAACAACCGCAACCAACACCACCACCAACGCCACCGTATCCATCTCCCTCCCCCCACCAACAACCCCAATCTCCATCTCCATCCCCAGCACCAACAGCCGCTGTCCCACCGTCACCAAAACCGTCGCCAAGACCGCCGGGATATGTCCGGATATTAGATGCAGGCCGATATTGGTGGGGGGGACGACACCGGTTGTTACGTCTACGTTTGCGGTGGGGTGTGGGTGTCCGAGCGTTACGCCGACGGAGGTATTGAGTCAGTGCGATACGGGGTGTGTGGTTCAGACGGAGTGGAGGTATGAGACGGCGGGGGGATGTTAGAGGTTGGGGTACGGGGTAGGAGGTGGGAGGTGGGTGAAGGGGGAAGGGGAGAGTGGGGGAGAGAAGGGAGAGGAAGGAAAGAAAGAAAGATGAAAGATATGCGAAAGGGATACGATATCGACTGCCCATGTCTGGAACGCAATCTATTCGCTGTACATACATACATCACACATCGCGTTGCTAAGGTAGCATATTCAAATCAGCTGGAGCTGGAAATAACCTCTACCCTACAACCCTGCTTCCCACCTCCCTTCTCACTTCTCAGCCCCATCTCCGTCTCCAAACCCAAACACCAATCTTCCAAGACCAATTTACCCCACGGACTAACAAACCAACCACGAAAACCCCCCTCCCCTCCCCTCTCCCCTCCCGGCGCCATGTCGTCCACAATGGGGATGGTGTCAGCTAGGTAGATGGGTGTACGTGCACGTGTATCTTATATAGCGTCTGGAATTGATGCTGTGGATTGTGATAGATATATATGTATATATATAGGCAAGAAGGAAGACAGGAAGGTAGGAAGGAAAGAAGGAAGGATAGATGGAAGGAAGGAAGGAAGGAAAGAAGGATGGAAGGAAGGATAGGTTGGGTCGGATACGGGTGTATATATGATGCGCGTGGTGAGGGGTGGGGAGGATTTGTCGAGGGTAGCTTGGTTGTAAGGAAGGCTACCTGCGATAGTATTCGTTTAAGGTAGGTGTGTGGATTCGGTTGTACGGAGTAAGTAGATGGAGTATCTACTCAAACTCTGACTCTATATCGTGGTATCAGATTGTTGGTGTGGTATATGGTAAATGTGCGACTGACTCTCGAAAGACGTGATGGTGATATAGAACATCACTTTGTCGGGCGAGAGGAGGAAGAAAGGGGGATCAGGAGATGGGCGAGTTCCATATAGCGATCCGTACCGTTCAGATACGATCCACAAGATACACTTCTTTGTGCATGAGATACAACACAGCATCATATATGGTAATCCGATGCCAGGGCTCGGAAAGAGAATAATGGATGGTGAGGGACATGTATACAAGGCGCATCGTATCGTTAGTGCGCGACTCGCTGAAGAGGACGTGTGTTGCCACCCACCACGGCCCCTTCCACTGTCATCCGCTAAAGTTGGTGTCACGCCAGGAGATACAGATGTGATTGATCCTTCTCAAGGCTTGCGGCATGGACGCCTAGTACCTAGATACCAGCACAGGGATTCGAATTGGCCGCATCTTTGATATTGGTGGGAATTGCACCGGCCGTCACAGCCGCTGCGCACACATTAACCCCATTATGTCTGAACCACACGTCCGAATCGGAAAACTCACCTTGATACGACCACCTCCAGTCGTTCTTCCCCCCGATCCAATTCGCCTTCCAACTCCAGAAGAACCACCCATCCTGCTTTTCATACGCAATGATTTGCGCCGCGAACCATTGCCTATACCACGCGACGTGGTTATCCGGTGGGGCGAAACCGGGATTGTTCCATTCGAGGTTGTCGGCGACGCTGAGGCTGAACTCGCCGACGATGGTGGGCCAGTTGCCGCCGCGGTCGTCGTGGCAGGAGAGTTTGAGGTAGGCGGATGGGGTCTGGCCGGTGCCGGGGTCGTTGATGCCGTTGTCGTCGGACCATTTCAGGTAGCGGTGGTCGTCGTAGGCGGCGAAAAAGTCGTCGGTGAGGTATTGATGTGGGTCGCCGGAGCCCCATTTGGTGTTCTGCGTCTCGATGTATTAGTAAATGCTCAAGGCTGAGAAAGGATAAAATATCACCATCATCTGGATGTGCAAGCGGTTGTTGGGGCTGATGTTGAGAGCAGCTTCTGCAGCTCGAATACGCGCCCACGCTGTTGGGTAGTAATTTCGCCTCATCGAATCTGTTTGGCTGTTGCCGCCTTGTATGGGCTCGTTAACTACCTCCAACATACCGACGTTCCTGTAATTGCTGTTCGTGTGGATTATGTTTGTCATCCATTCAAGAAATTTGTAGGCACGCTCGTATTGGAAGTCAACGTAAAAACCTGGCGAGGGGGCGTTCTAGCCAGAGAAGTCAGTAGAATACGAAATGTATATCTCTTTCGGGGCACAGCTGTTAGGAACTCCTACCTGTCCAGTATCAGCATTCTTAGCAACCTGAGCCCCTGGCGCACCATGCAAATCGATAACGATATAGAACCCCGCATCACTTGCCCATCCACAGATCTGCTCTAGGTAATGCAGTCCACCTTGCGGGAAATGTTCACTGTCCGAGAAAACCAAATCCTCACGAATCCAGTACCCAACAGGGATACGGATAGCATTCAGCCCGTACGATTTCATTTTGGAGATATCATCCTTGGTAGTCCAGGTGCTCCAGTGCTTTGCCCAGGCTGCGTTGGCTTGTGCTTGTCCAAGCTTACTGACGCAATCGAATTCCGATGCCTGACCACCACAACCCATGCTGTTCCATTCATCATTGGCCATCCAGCGCTCGATAATGAACTGAGAGCCGAGGTTAACTCCGCGGATTGGCAAGTTGTTAGGAAGCCAGCGCGTGGTTTCATTGCTGTCCTCATTTTGCACAATGGGAGCTTGCTGCAGGTGTGTGACATGGCCGATGAGGGGATCGTCCCTCGTGGGCAACCATGCCATCGACAGGCCAGCATAGACCGTGATGGCGATAAACAGAGATCTCATGATTAGGGTTAGAACTTGATAGGCAGGTTGAATTTTTCAAGATACCGTTGGTGAGGATCACCACATCAATGAAAGCTTACCAGATGACATCAAAACAAGTGAGAAGTTTTCGAAAGAATACAAAAGAAGAAATCGATGGGATCGAGTATCACTTATGCATAGATGGCCAGCTTTGTAAGCGTGAGCGGAGCCTACTTTGGGGCTCATGGGATTACATTGCGCTTCCCTCTTCCTTCGGATTCATGCAGTCAGCATCACGGAGTTCTTGGCGTTTCACAAACCGCACGCGGTCTTGTCTTGAATCTCGAGCATTTGCCTATATTGGTAAGACAATGCGAATATAAATGTCTTACATGTTCTGGCCTTCCTTCAACGTAGATGTGATAGGAAGGCGAGCTTCGTGGCAGGGTTGTTCTATACACGCTAATCTAGATATAGTTACTCCATGATGGCCGCATCGAGGCCTTTCACTCGGCCTTCTTCCAAGGTTCGTGTCATTAAAAAATCTCGTCCTAGCAACACTCTGTTATAGTAAACGTCGCACATATTGTTACCATCCAATTCCATCCAACAAACACGATATCCAGCCAACAAGTGCCTACAAGGACAATGATTCTGCACGCGACATCGACCCTATATAGACCCTTGATCAAGCGACCCCGAGAGATGCCATGGCATCTAGGGAATCCCGATTAGCGCAATGCCATCTAGATCCCCCGCAATCGGGTGTATTATTGACAGAAAGAAGCGCACAAAAAGGGTTGACGGCTCGGCGAGCGCGTCTCGCATATGCGCTTCTTTCGATCCATCGAGCCATCTATAACCCGTACATACTTAAGTACCAATCGTGATCGTGGCGTCGCTGGTCTGTAGAGAATGACGAAATAGAAAATCAAGTCTGTGATAAATAATTCCTCAGTTACCTTCCCATTGTAGCCCCAACATGATCATCTACCTCCTTCTCTTCATAGCCTGCCTCTTATCCACCCACGCAGCCACTAAATCCCCGTCACTAAACATCCTCAACCCCATCTCACCCAGTGGACCCACAACATCAACCAATCAATCATCCGTCCAAGGCCGCCTCCAGCGAGGCTATTGCACCTCAAGCGATCGCTGGAACCAACCTGCTTGGGAGCAAAATGACTGCCAGGGCGTAGTCGAATACCTCTACCATGAAACGATGGGAGATGGCGGGTGGACCGGCGTAGAGTTCATGGCGCCGGGCGCGACACGGATCAAGCGTATAAAGAGGCAGAAGACGCCACTGAGATATATATTCGGTTCGTGGCATTCATAATCTTTGGCAACATCACCTGGGTCTCCATCTATCCCAATGGTAGTAGCTACTACCACCCCAGCAATCCCATATAAATAACAACCCAATCACGAGACCTTTCCCCCACGGTCGTACTAACCTACATACCTCGCTCCAGGCACCTGCACCCTCGCCATAATCATGCTGCACGACTTCCCCGATCCCGCAACACTACCCGGAGGCTTCGCTACGGGCCCCCCAACTGATATAACCACGTATCATCATTTGAACAAAATTGCCGCGAGTCTCGTTGATGAGTGTGTTGTCGCAAAGGGGCAGGCAGGATGGCGACCGACGGGGAACTATGACGGCATCGGAGTGTTTGTGTGGTCGACGGATTCGGAGCAGGATAGGGAGATTGAGGGTGATATGGCGGGGGTTGTGTTTTCGGGATTGGAGAGGGTTGGAGACGGGTCTGGGGAGACTGCGTGATGGCGTGTGTTTGGAAGTGGGCGCGGAGTATGCCCCAACTCAGAAAGCGAATCAAAAGGTGTAGTCGGCATAGCTGGTACACGAACTTTGACTTCGAGATCAAAAGAAGCAAATAGCTACGCATTGCATGAGACCCCGGATGTCAGTAATCACAGGAGGGACATGTGGCCAAACGAGAACACGGCTCTCTCCCATTCTTAATTACTAGTAAGAAAATCACTAATGGACGTTCTCGAACAGCAATCTTGCATTGCTATCAGATTTAAATAGTTACCGAGACCGTTGAAAATGAGACTGTAAATATCGATCGACCAACTTATTACAAGGATTGAATGTGCTAGATATGAGGTATAAAGCTCGACCACTGCACCTCCTCGTAGGCACTGAGGGGCAGCGCACGCAGACTCAGGAAAACCTCGACTATCATATATAACCTGACTATAACGTAAATCGAGGCAATGACCACCACTGCATATTCCGCTATTATAATCGAGGTGTCTTCTCTGATCAGAGATAGTATTTGGCAAATTGCAACAAGCACGGGAACCAGCACAAATATAGTACCTGCAGTGCAGCAATATAGTGCGCTTCCTCGCCACAGCCACTGTTCCACATGTGAGAGAAGTTTAATATTCCATGATGCGACGTGAATGGCGCCGAAGATTGCTGGGCAAAGGATACCGAGAAAAGCAACAACACTTGGGTAATTACTTCCTTCTCTTCTAGGAAGATAATTGAACAAGACTCGACCAGCCCAAACATACTCTTTTTTTGACTCGAAATCATAGTACATCGGGTTCGTTTTATCTTGTTGAGGTAATTCTTCATCGGAGCAGCTGATCGTGATTGGCAAAGTAGGATTCTGAGGTCTATTCCACCAAGCCAAGTAGGCAGTCAACGCACAGACTGCGTACGCAGTTGTACTGACTTCCAAAAGCGTGACAGCCTTATGCTGATGGACTCGTGATATGATTTGAGTGACCAACCATAGCGCCTGGCCACATGCAATAGATTTCGTTATAGGGTTTGACTTGGCGTGATCGTTGATATGGTGCTCCTCCACCTTTTCAAGCTGACGAAGCCAGTCTGCAGAGTTCGCAATCGCAGACAATAATTGATTAACGTCAAACTGCATACGTAACCCTGAAGGCGTTTCAAGACAGAACCCGCCCATGTGGAGGAAGAAAGCATGAGTCAAAGTCCACTTCATCTGTTCCATCTTTCTTCGTATGTGCCAGGCCGAGTATAGTTCCCCCATCGCCGTCACTGTCAAGAACTCCGGGGCTATAACACTAATCACTGCCTGGACAATCCCAGATCTGATGACCCAGTTTCTCCAAGACTGGGATGGCTCGCCTGATACAAGTGTACCTTCGTCAAAACGCGACAAACATGGAAGTGGAAAATGAATCACCGTCCAGACAGAGAGGAATACTGTGGCGAGACAGCTCCACAAAATGTCGCTCGTCCCTCGTCCACAATTGGTCGATACCCAGCCATATACCAGATCATCGCTTGCCGCCATGTCCGATATATATATCTGTTCCTCGGGTATATCTTGAGAAAAGAATGCGTGGGCGGATCGAGCTTGGATGCCCGATGTTGATTTCGGTATATATAAGGTTTTGGGTAAGCACTTAGCGAGAGATGGGTTGGGCTCTCAACGAAAGGACTTGTCGTCGTTGATCGGGACTAGGGTTCATCTCTGTAATTGATTGGGCTGCCCAAGAAATTGTAGGGAACACCCGTTCTGCGGCTTTGGGTCGGACCTGATCGATTTGACCAGCAAGATTGTTCAGGCGCGGTTATCTTTCATGATAGAGTTGAAGGTTCTAACGGTGAGTATTCTAGCGATACAGGAGTTGCTTCTAATTGCTGTCTCTCAATGTCGTCGATGTAATTGCTGAAAGATATATAAAATGTGTCGGATGGTCTTCGAAAATTGTTCTCAGCCCAGGTTCGTCCAAGGTCGCTCTAAGGCAGCCGCACGACTGGCAAACTCCGAAAGGTCTGTATAGTGAGGACAAAGTATAGACAGCGAGAGGTGTGGTCAAACGCTAAAGAGCAGCCCGCAGAAGGTATGAAAGCTCAGTTTTATATGTTGGGGAACATTGGGGGACTTATATGACTATGTAGGTAAATAGCATTGAACATGGACATGGTGACTGGTCAAACTGCGCCACCGCCCCATTTCCGAGAGGACAAATCGCATCCTATCACCACCCTCCCCAAAAAGATGCAGCTTACGATGGAGGTGAGGCGGAGGCTATATTTACCACACACTGTTATGATTGGGGCAATAAGCGCTCGCACATCATGCAGGTGGCTTCGCAAGGCAGATTGACATAGCCCCCCGGCTGCGCTGGGCGGCGGGAGGACCAGTGAAGGGAGGCACACGCGACATTGGAGTAGAGGCAATTTCACATGGAATATCAGGTTGTTAAGGGAAAACACAACATGAGACGTCGACAGAAAAGAACGCAAGAATGGAGCTAATGTTTAAGGTCGCGGGCGGGCCGGGATTTCCATAAGGAAGTGTCCTCTAAGAACAACGGCCGAGCGGGCTTTAGGGACACATCCGGCGCTGCTTAGACAGACCACTTACAATAATATCCTACGTTGTTGGCAAACTAACGACATGGATTGTATACTCGTTGTGCTTCCACTGAGACTTCATGAATGACAATGAAGTGGCGGGCGTGTAGTGGCATAAGCATCAACACCGAGACCTTCTTCCTAATAAAATGGTACTACTCGAGCAGCCTGAACCTGATTCATAGAGTCGTTCCCAATGTCAATAGCCCTGTTCAAGAAATATCCAGAGGAATTGTCGCCGATATCTTTTGAATTAAAGTAGCAGGTATCTACCCCAGTCGACCTTTATGCTATTCCTCTATTCTTTTCCGCTGGTTTCCACTATGCATGAGTATAATATTCGGAGGGCACTACCAAGTCGATGTCGTGTGTCGCATTCTCAGCATCTGTGAATTGCACTGATGAGATTGATCGTTTTCGACCGCTTGTATGATGCATAATCCTCTCCCTCTCATCGCTCCACCAGCCGTAAAGCATTGAATAGCTGGGATTGTACAACTTGGCCGTGTCACCTCGGAGCGTGTCCCTAACTCTATGGACCAAGTCTCCAGAGGCAAGTCGGGAGGTTCGCTTCCGGCTCCCAGAAGGTCCAAGGCAATGGATACCGAACCATAGCGTCTCCACCGCTGGAAACGCTATTCCTGCTCCTCCCGCCATTTTATATCCTTCCATATCGATTGGTGCGGGAAGGTATGATCCTGCGGAAAAATAGCCGTGGGATGACGATCTTAGCACTCGTAGCCAAACGTTATGATCCTCTTTTCTCTTCCTGTATCACATCGCCAGGTCAAGTGAGAGCGAACTCATCAATGTCATATGAATTCCATCAGCGTTTCCGGTAGGAGTTGGTCACGGCCTTTATAGCTTCTGGTACTGCGTAGAGTCATGAAAGCCCTTGAACCCTTTCGACCGTTGACGCCGAGTGCATCTCCCCATCTTCTGTATAGATATCGTCTCTTCTTCGTCTTCAACATCGATGTAGAATGCGGACTTATCCGGGCCATTGAGGGAAGGAATAAGTGGTGGCCGCCGCGGACTGCAAAGCGGTTTAAAAGATGAATAGCTATTTGTCTGTCGGTATGAGTGTGGCAGATGTTCCTGGCTGCTTCACGATCAGCTTTATCTCCGAGATCACTGAGTACGCCACAAAAGTAGCTTTGCGCGTTGAGGGCCGCTTTGACACCTATTAAAGCTGCTTGCTCTTTGCCTCGATGTCATCCTATACCACTCCAAGTCTTTTGACGGATTTCGCTAGCGCCGAGCAATGTCCTTTTGTATGTTTGAATCACACGGGTAACCATCCTCTGTTGCGAGATCCGGGCACATTTCCAGCACTTATGTCTTCTAGTCATCTGGTCGCGTACGTTGCGGATTGAGCGTGCTTTCCCGGGTTGCTTCATGTCTCTCCCCTCCCATGGTGCTAATGTACGAGCCAGTCCGGAGGAAGAGGAGTTCCACTAGGGACTTGGCTGGATGGTGACAGTGTTTGAACATCTGAATACCAGTATGGAGTACGGTGAGACACTCCTCGGCTGTAGAGCAATTCCTTAGTGCCGCGACTAGTCATAACTGCGCGACACAAATGATCTTCGTCATGGTAGCAGTAACAGCTGCTATGAGGTCGTACTCATCTCTACCAGCAAATCTCGTGGTTTCGACATTAATTCTTCAGGAACACCGCAGCAGTATGGTAGACCTTGTCAAGATCTGAACGCGATTTTTACGGTGTCAGATGTACCGGAAAGGAACATCGAGTTGTAGAGTTTGACATCTCGTTCTTGAGAATTGTACTTTCAACCATATAGGTCTCATCAAAGGCCTTTAGGCGCAGACATCATGTCATGGATGGATAGCTGGTCACGACCTACAAAGGTACATTCCTCTTACGGGCCGATGGACAACGTATGATTACTTATATTCGCACAGCATGCTGCTACGCCTCCACCACTTTACCTAACGCCTGGAGGCGAAGCAATCCCTTACTGTCATACTTGTGGACGAGTCATTAGTGAGTGCTGTTGACATCTCTTGGAAATGTACTATCGTACTCGTGCCCTTTTGTATCCTGGTCCCCTAACCAACTATACCCGACACTCCATGAGACACTTTCTCTGCCTCTGACAGGGCTTCAATAGCTTCAGAGGTCGTCTATTGACTGGCCCATCACTTCTTCGGGCTGTAAGGTTGACTCTTCACGGCTATCCGTTTCCGTTCCTGCGTCCTTGCTCTACATCAGACAGCTGTATTTAATCTCTGGAGTATATTTTATACTTTTGAAAACAGCTTTCCCATAACAGTCGATGCTATAATCATGTCATCTGCGTAACATACTCTAACAGCACCATCCAAAGGTACCCGAAAGTCACAAACTACGAAAGCGGCATCCACACCCGTAAAGTACTGCTCCGAAAGATGCCGACACAAGAAGCCAAGCGAAGCGCTCGGCAGTGTAGACCGTCGGATCTCGGACGCATTCGTTACTTTACTCGACGGTAAAACCCTCTCTCCTGATCAATCATACGACCCTACCCCAGCGGCCGGACCGCCTCCACCGAAGGTTACCAAAGGCAACGCGAAAAAGATCAAAGGTGAAACGCGCATCACAGTTTCCTGCGCTGAGGTCGAAACGCTTGTTTTCGGACCAAGAGATGACCCCGAAAAGGCATTTGGCAGGAAAAAGAATAGAGCCCGACGAGGTGTCCCCGATGGGAAGGAATGGAAAAGCGTCGACATGGAAGACAAAGACGACGGATCAGATCGTAAGACTACAGATATATCACGACCAGAATCCATATATCCTCTCTTACCGCGCTAACACTTCCATCGTGGGCCCCAAAGCTAACACTTTAGCTCCCGCAGTAGACCCATTCTCCTCCTCCGAAAGCGAATCTGAACAGAGTGCCAGTCAGCCTACCGACATGATAAATCTTCGCGTCCGCCCGCCACAGTCGCAATCGGAAGTGAATGGCAGCATAGGCGGCGAAAAAGGTTGGGCCGAGAAGATTGAAGAGAGTCCAGAGATGCTGCGGAAGAGGCTAGAGGGGCAGAAGCGGGCGGATGAGAGGGAGCTGGTCAGGTGTGCGGCGAGGAGGCTGTGTGCGTTTGGGGTTGTCGTTGATGGTTCTGTTGCAGTCGATGAGGCGAAAGATAAGGGAGCGAAGCGCAAGAGGAAAGGGAAAGGTAAGGAGAAAGAAGGGGATCATGGTGAGGAAAGAGGAGAGCAGGAGTGCAGGAAGAAGTGCGAGGCTGTTATGAGCGGCAGCGTGGTGGAGGCGAGCTATGCGAAAGGGGAGTGGGGTATTCGGTGGAGAGAGTAGGCTTGGAGAATCTTCTTTCTCAAAGACTGGCCGAGTATCAATTGTTTTCGATTGCTTGAGAGCTTCGTTGCGGGAATCGGTGGAAGGTCAGGAAGGCCCATCGAATCCGCTTCAAGAGAGGGCAGTCCTGGCAAGGTTTCCGTGACAGAAATCGAAGCTCACCACTCTCGCAATGTTGGCTGTGATTGCTATCACGAGAAACAATTAATTGGTTGACAAGTAGCAAATCAATGTGCCCTCCTCACCAATGCTACGCCGGGTGACGATGACGAAGGCTGTGATCTCTGTTATTATTATGAAAATTAGATGTAGAGTCGTTCACCAACCCTTTTTGGGAAAGAAAACTCCTAATTTGGTATTCTTAAAAAGAACTGCCTGCTGACTATAAGCTTACAGAAATGTACAAACTATATTCTATGAGCCCACCTCTCATTGTAAAAACAGGAAGCATCTAAAATCATTACACATGCTATAGTCAATGGGCCAAAGATAATTATACATGAGGAAAGAAGTCGGACCAATTTACGCAAACATAGGCACTCTGTGGCAAGATTCTCAATCCGGCGAACATCTCTACCAGGACGTACAAGCGTGCCGCAAGGTACAAAACCCACATGGTCACACTAGCACCGCACTCCCAAGGCAGTGGGAAGGTCTCGGGCGTTTGTTGCGGGCGAGAGGATCGCTGACTGCGTCTCCTCTTTAAGTCGCTGACCTGGGACGGATGAAACACCATTGTGCGAAGCAGCTCCCATGTCTGGTCTCGGTGTAAACCAGCACCTAGCTCCGCGCCCCAAAAGAAAGCCGCGGTGATGAACATTTGTAGGCTAGCAATGCGCCAAACAACTCGTTCGCTTCGGGTGGGGAAGGTAAAGTGCCAGCCAAAGATGTGAATGCCGTCGCTGAAGAGCGTGATGGAGACCAGCAGTATCTGCCTTAGCCCGCGTACGTGTGGAAAACGATCGTTCGGCAGGCGCGGAAGGGGCCGTTGCTGCGGACCGCTGCGGACTCCGGCAAAGGCCATGACGTTGCCAGACCAGGAGGGACCGAGATTGTCGATGAAGTCCAGTGGTGTCATGTGGTATGGTTTACTTGCCACATCACCAGCTGCGACGAGGATGTCGGCTGTCGAGGAAGGAATATGGAGCTCAATTGGGGTTGTGACGTCGGCGGGTTTGTGGAACCAGCAGAAGTAGGTAGCAACGGTGCAGAAGACAATCGAAACAGTGGCGAGCTCAATTGTCGTGATAGCTAGTTTTTGAATGGCTCGCGCGACGATGGTGATCATGAGCCAACAGATCTGTATGCAGACGATGGTTTTAACCAGGTGATCTGCTTTGCTTTTGTCCCAAATGTCTTTTGTGGAAACTCGAGGGAAATCCATATATTTATTCTGTATCAGCCATATTATATGTTTGTTGTTGACTGGAAATGGTTTGCTCTCCGCAGGATGAAGCATAAACCCGCCCATCTCTGCGAAGAAAGCGTGTTGCATTGACCAGTCAAGTCCAAGGTCCTTGAACAAAGCCACGGACTGGTGTGCATTCTCGTACTGTCCAGCCGCAAAGCCTAGGACGAACTCCGGTCCGACAATAGCCATAGCCATCCAGCGAACGCGTCGTCCGAGTATGATCAGGCGAGAGTCTGATGAGGCTGGCACGTTGAGGCAGAGCACTGTCCAGGAGCACAGAAATATTGTGATCGAGCAACTCCATAGAATGTCAAGAGTCCCACGCGTGTTCGGCTGGTCCACCCAGCCCTGTACAAAATTATCCGTACCGTTGCTTGGCAGCCGGGACGTGATGTTGGAGGGGCTTAATATCAAGTCTCGGGGGATGTAGAACCTGTTGGCGAACTACCATGTTAGGTGCCGTTCTCATGATTGTTCCCTAGACTTGCACAGACCTGTACATTGCTGCTATAGTAACACTGAGATGTACAAAATATAGAAAAGAGTGATCGTAGAGTTAGTCGCTGACATAGAGGATAATAAGTACCGCTTGAATGTGGGAGGTGCCCACAATATCAATATAATGCTCTAGGAATACAACATGTCGCAATGGTAACGCCATGTAGCCGACTGTTCTCGTCGTGCGGCGACGCACCTCGGTAAGAGATGTGGTACTTACTCCGAATCACTATTCTAGGATTTTGGGACGAGTACTATTCAGCCATTGGCGTTTGTATGGATTTGCTGACTGGCCAGAATTTGATATGTTCCAGATCGCATGCAGGCTTCCTATTAATAGTGGTGACATGAATAACGATGAAACGCGCAGGATTTATATGAGGGTGTGATGGCGTTCAGCCTGCTCAGCCTTGCAGCGGGGGTCGCACGGATGTTTTGGGTACCCTTGTCAGTATGCACTGCCGTGATACGCGAGCAGTGTTCGATGATGGCAAGACGCTGGCTTTATAGAAGACTTAACTGATTATCTTCAGTTATATATTCATAACATTACATTTATATAAGAAATCTATTAAGAATGAGTAGTAAAAGAAAGAGCACGAAGATGAACCAGTAGAGATTGACTGAAATAGTCGGCAAGGCTGCATGATGACAGGTGTGCTAGTGTAATAAAAAAGGTGGTATCGGACGCGCCACTTATCTCGGCAATCAGATAACTTGCATACTTAGCGCTCAACAAGATTTATTTCTGCTCCCCGCGGTGCCTTCTTGATACCATGTATCCTTGTGCCAACTCAGGGGCGCTTCGACTCAGAGCTATTTATTGCTAAGAGATCTATGTTTTCCAGGCCTTTGGAAAAGAAAAGCATCAATCTGTGCCTGTACATAGCGGTTGGCACTTGTTCTGACAATTTACTTGCCTGGTAGGCCTTTCTGTCTGAGGGATCCTCATAATTGAGTTCTAATCTTGCTGACAAATGCTCAATTCGGAAAGCACTGATCATGTCTCCCAACGTACGCCAGGAACAATCAGCCCTGTCCTACTCACCAAGCTCAACGCTCCCGGAACCCAAAACCCATCGCCCTTTGATCTCATGGGAAGATCTTCCAGAATGGTCCAAGGATAACGAGTACATCAAGACATGTTACCGTCCGACCTCAAATTCATTTTTCGACTCCTTTCGGAGTTGTTTCTACGTTCACAATGAGACAGGCAACATCTATAGCCATTTCCTGGCTACGTTGTGGATGATGGCCCTTCCTATCCTCTACTACCCGTATGTCAAAAGCAATTATCCCACCGCGGATACTGATGACTGGATCGTCTTTGGTATCTTCTTCCTCGGCGGAGCTCTCTGTTTCGCCCTGTCAACCGGCTACCATATCTTGTCGAATCATTCCCATGCGATTCATGACGTCTATCACCAGCTGGACCTGCTTGGTATCAGCACTGTGACCGCGGGATGTTTCCCGCCAGGCATGTGGTACAGCTTCCCTTGCACGGCACGGAGTACTAAGATGTTTTGGATCGGCGTATGTAGCAATCCTCTCTTGACTTCATCCAAAACCTGTGCATGATTGTTTATTTACCGTGCCATAGCTCGACCTTGCTGCGCAGCTTTCTGCAGCAGTTTTCGTGCTTTTCGTGCGCCGCCTTCGTAAGCCAGCTTGGCGACCTGTAAGAGGCATTTTATTCTCGTTCATGGCTTCATCCGCCTTCTACCCCATTATATACGCTTGCTTCATGCACGGATACAGCCAGATGGACGTCGAGGCGGGAGCGACCCGGTATGCTGTTACTGTACTTGTGTATCTGAGTGCTGTCACAATATATGGGGTGAGTCGATTGGAAAGGAACACCTATACCTATACGAAAGACCACAAGGCTAACGTCTTCCTCAGACAAGAATACCCGAAGCGTGGCGACCGGGACGGTTTGACACGTGGGGCCACTCACATCAGATTTTCCACGTGCTCATGGCTGTTGGTCTCACGGTCCATTTTTCGGCATTCGCAAAAGCATTTGATTATGCTCACAGGGTGAAGCAGTGCTAGAGAAGCCTATTATTGAGATGGTGTAGTTGCAGCCAGCCTCCTTATCTTTCTCCATGCCTTTGAAGAGAAAAACGAGAAATTCAGCAGTGTTCACCGTCCAAGAGGCTATGCAGCCTCATTGATGCTCACTATGACTATCAAGATGTATGCTATTCTCAATCGCACTCTCCTAGTAAGAATTGTCGAGCTGGCTGTCCTTGACTCAAGAGAGTGGAATCTTGTGCCATTGATCGCTACTTGCGGACTGTGAATCTTTGATTGAAGAGACACCGACTGAACGCTAGTAATGGGCTTCTGGTCTCTCGTCTCTGTGGATCCAGACATGAGACAACGTGCATGACAGATATCGCGAGGCCTAGACTTGGGATTTGGTATCGAACGGCATGTGAACATCGCCAATGTCTTTGGTGCAAAAATTGAACCAATCACCTTCCCATTTTGCGTTCCAAGTCTGGGTTTGAACATATTTAGCAGGCTGCCCAAGGGAAAATCTCCGCCACATACCAGCGGCGTACACTCAGGCCGCATCAGACAACAATCACTCCAACCTCTCAACCTCGAATGAAAGTCTCCGCAATCCCTCCTCGAGAAAATGACCAAGACCCATGCCTTCGCCCGAATCCAGCCTCCCACAGGTTTTCCATTTCGATCCCGTCTCCCTGCCTGCCTCGTCCCAGAGTTTCGTGAAGCTCTCAACATCATACCGCCATACCACAGTCGGAACCTGGCCCACGGGCGGGTTGCGCGCCTCTTGCGCTCTCAGGTTTCCCATCTGTCTTCCGAATACTGTACTGCCTTTCTGCGGCTTCAATACCTTGATAATCCTCTTGCAGATTTTCAATTGGTCTTCCCAGCCGAAGAGATGTAAGAAGCTGCCGAGGTATGCAAAGTCAATTTTCCCCTGCAGACTATCCAGCGCACCATCTTCATCAAACACGTTGGCTGCGAAGAGATGCCCTTTCATCGTATCCTTATCTTTGAACAAATCGTAGCTCAAGTCTAGGAAAGTCTGTTCCACGTCACAAGCGTAGAGATTTTCTGAAGGAACCCCATCGTATGCGAGTTTTCTGATATCCTGCGCGACGCAGCAGCCGAGATCGAGAAGTGTGTGCTGAGAGCCCGGGTCTTTGAGACGGGACAAAATACGAGGGTAGCACGATTGAGGGATATTGAGAGCTGGAGGAATCGGAACCTGCCGATGCAAGGATAGGGTAAAGAGGCCCACGCTCTTTCTCTCTATACGCGGGTCAGTTTGACCATGAGTCATTGGGTGATAGTGAGACGGACTATTTCAAAGACGTGCTGCTCGACTTCGTCAGGTGGGATATGACCGTATCTCTCCAGAAGCTCACGGCACGCGGGGCTGAGATCTTCTATTTCTTTGGAGTACCACGAGACGTCTTTATAGTACTAATCTTTTTCAACTTGAGGGTCTGTTGGGGTCGCGGCCGACGACATTGCATCTTGGACGGCTATGCCAGTGATGCAGGAAAGGAAGAGGGAAGACGGGAGGAAGGAGAGTGCGAAAGATAATATAATAGAAGGCCATGCGTGATGGTCTCGTAAATCTACCCCGCGTATTCGCGAAACACCTGCACAGCGACGCCATTATATACTGTTATGGTCACGCTTATGCAAGCCGTATGCGTTAGATCTTCCTTCAACCGGGGATTGCCTATATCCGCTCTTCCAATTCAGAGGACCCCACGCACGCTGAATCGCTCTGATGCGCTATGCTATCAAATATATGTTCAAATGCGTCTTCCAAACAAAGCTACAGTGAGTCAATGAACATCAAGATGTCGAGCTTATCACGTGGCAGTAAAAATCACCATTGATCACAACTAAAACAAAGCGCAGCCCTTTCCTCATGCAACCCGGATTGTAGGCAAAAAATGGTACGGAGTGAAGGTGTTCCAGGTCGACCGGCTTGCGAATTAATCGACAGCAGATGATCGCACTCGCCAAGTGGTCTCTGTTTTTTTTTTTTTTTTGGCTACTGGTCTAAAGCTTCTGGTAATAGTGCGCATATCAAGTGCAATCCGTCTCTTGTTAGCTGACTTGCCCCAGCGCGTTCTATGTCCTCGGTCGTGTTCGGAGATTTCATCATCACTTCTGCGTCTTCAGATATACCCTACCTTCTGGCAAACCACACGTTGAAGAACAGCTTCAATCTTCCCACCCTTAGTCTTTCTCAACTCGAGCGCACCTGGATCCTCTCCGATACATCACTTCCCTCACAAAGATCTTCATAGAATCCTCATGTCACCAACCGACAACGACAGCTGGGGTGTTCTAGCTCCGGGCTATGAGCAAGTTGAGCGTCTTACCATCCAGCCCTGCAAAACACTCCTGGAGCGCGTCTCTAGCATCTTCCCACTCTCCACCCCCAACAGCAACGCTTTCGATAATGGCTGCGGTACCGGCATCCTGACCTCTGTCCTAAAATCGCAGTACCCACAAATCCCGGTCCTCGCCACCGACGCTTCCGACGGCATGATTTCGATCCTCCGACGCCGCATCTCTGACCAAAAATGGGCAAGCGTGACTGCACGCGTCGTCGACAGTCGGAAGCTCTCCGATATTCAAGACGGCAGCTTCACCCATACTTTTTCAACCTTCATGGTCTGCCTAGCTCCCGAGCCCGACCAAATAATGCGCGAGATGCTGCGTGTGACAGCGGAAGGCGGCGTACTCGGATTAGCGGTATGGGGCGATCCGCGCTTTGGACAGTTTTTCGCGCCGTGGGAGAAGACGTGCCGGGAGCTAATTCCGGGCTATGAGCCCCCAACGGTGATGAAAGCGGAGTGGACGCTTGCTGTGAACGTCAAGGCTGGGCTTGAGAGGGCTGGCTTTAAAGATGTAGAGGTGTGGGAGAAGAATCTGACTTGGCAATGGAAGAGTGCGGAGGCGTTGGCGGATTATTTATTTGATGGGGGCAACCCGGCAAATATGAAGGTGATTGAATCTTTCAAGGCACGTGGCGGGGATATAGAGCCGGCTAGGACGATGTATGTGAGGATCGTCAAGGAGGAATATGGCTCGGGAGATGGATCAGTTGAGGTTCAGATTCCGGCAACCCTTGCTACAGCCCGCAAGTAAATCAAGCATTTGATGCAATAATTAGGCTAATGGAAGGGCATTGAGGTCGAAGAGGGGAAACCGCAACAGAAAGAATGGAACAGCTTGGAGGAGAGGAGGGGGGGTTATGACAACCCTTTTTCTTTTTAGTGACTTGTCATTGAGCATTGTCATTATTATCAAATGGGTCATCAGAACCATTTCGTAGAGATCACAATCCGACATGGGTTTATGTATATTACCTACCATAAGATTACATACCTCGGGAACGAACAAAGGTCGAGCTCGACGTACTGTTTTTAGAGGACACAATGAGAGCGCGGAGAAGTAACAAGGACACTTGATGACTAGATGATATAGAAATAGATTCAGTCCAAGTTCAATTGAAACCATACACGATGCACCTGGCAAAGCATGCAATGAGCAATCTTTTTCCCTTGAAGAGTTACATTGTGGGCATACTCTCCTTTCGGTTAGAGGCTTGTGACGGAGTCCTTCGCCACACCTTCCTTTTTGGGGACACGCGTAAATATCGAGGAAAGTCTTCCCTGTACAAGAAACAACCATGACCGATATCGAGTCGCAGAGGGAAGAGAATATCAGACGAAATCAAGAGCAGCTAAGACAGCTCGGCATCTACCTCACTCCATCGACCAGCACACGTCCTGTCTACAAGAGACCACCAACAAAAAAACCAAAGCTTGACCATCCACTTCCACCCTCGCGATCCTCCGCACGCATAGCCTCAATCCTGGCCCAACCCTCATATATCTCAGAAGATGAAGACGAAAAAGAGAGAAAACCCTGCAAGAAAGGCCCAGGGGTAGCCCCGAAGAAGGCGAAGGAGGTCGTGCTCAAGCAAGAAGTTGCTACTGTGCCTGCCAAGGACATAGAAGGCATACGCGCTGGGTGGACAGCATGGAAACCCACAGCCTCTCCTCCGACCCGAGACCAGGGTTCTACCTTCCATTTTGAAGACCAGCCGTCTTTCACGCCCAACAAATCTCCCGAAGAGATGTTGAGAGAAGGATGCTTCGGCGGCTCTTACTTCCGTCCTCTCCATTCAAAAAGACTCGGGATTACAATAGTCGATGACTATAAAGAACTGCCCTCATCATGGTACTCTGGTCTTGAAGTTTCGAAATTCCTTACCTCACCTACCTACGATGCAGAAGTCAACAAATACAAAGTCTCCTCCGGCCAAAGCATAGAAGAGTGGGAAGCTGCTGGGTGGATCAATCATACACATGACGTTAGGGGATGGTTTCAATGGTACTGTCGCTTCTACATGGGACGGAGGTGCGAAGATGATGAGAGGCAGATTAGTCGATGGAAGAAATGTGTAGGGGAAACGGGGAGGTGGAGGAGAATGCTGTTGAAGAAGTATATGAGTATGGGAATCAGGGAGGTCTTTGACGATGGGGAGGACGAGGAGGGGAGGGATGTTAGTCCGGTCATGCATCAGACTTGTCATCATTGGGCGTATGAAATTAGGCAGGGAGACCTAGACAGAGTTTGGAAATCTGGAAAATGAACAGAGTGGGTGGGTCTCCGGTTAAGGCAGATTCTCTTGTCTTTCTAGCTACCATAAGTCGATGCTACGGATTGTGAGTTCCATAGCTCGAGCGGTTACCTGGACCGCTGGAGAAGAGGGCTTTTGCTCAGCGGTGGGATATTGTTCCTACCTGCCTTCAACACTCGACCTTGGTGAAACAGTGCCAATGATGCTTGGCCCATCTTCAACGTCGTGTTTTCCATTAGTGAGTCATCTATCCTTCAAAATGAGGCGGATGGTGTAAGTATAAGCCAGATTTCGTCACCCACTCCAGGCTGTACTTCAACAACTCGACTTATTCGGTAACCACAACAACCTGCATTGAGCTAACAAAATGGCTGGCAAACCGGTAGCCATAGCATGAATGTCTTGGTCCCAAAGTTTCCGGGTCGCTCTGTGGTTGTTGCGTGCAGACAGATCATCCCAGGAATATCATCAAGCATGACGGCTCAATGATAGGGACATGTATGTATCCCTTCATGGTCGCCCCAAAAACGGTCAGATCCGTCATAAGCCATAGATTGGTTCTAATACCTGGCGAAAAATACTGGGTCAGGTAAATGTCATGCAAGGGACTCCAAATTTGCAGAAAATGTACTCGGTTGCCTGACGCTATGCAGCCCTCGGGGCTTGCTGCCTAATCATATTATGGGCTTAAAAGCAGCTTTTACGCTTTCTTTGCGGTTTCCAGTCACATCTGGTCAATCACACCATCCGCTACGGACAATGACTGACATCCAGGGGGGTCATCAAGTGCAAAACACCAACACCGCTTTACTACAAAAATTAGCTACTGCGGTCGACGGGCATGCTGCTACTGCTACTTTCGCCTGCGGTGGATCCGTACCTATCCAGGAACATAGCACGGGCGGTTTCGGCCCTGGTACACAGAACTTGGTTCCCTCCGTCACCATCCGATGGGACACTAGAAATTCGGACATAAGGCAATCGAAGGTTGCATTTCCTCTGTTGGACCACGACAATAGCTCAAGTCAAGAGTTCAACAGTCTCCTTCATCATTGCGACCCTGCGACTTTTGGTGTTGGTGGCCGTGACGTCTTGGATGAAGAATACCGAAAAGCAACGAAACTCGATGCATCAGACTTTTCGACTACTTTTCACCCGCATGACTGCGGTATCTTGGATTCTATTCAGCAGGTACTTCTGCCAAGCACCATTCAAGGCGGACAAGGTATCGGCATTGGTCCTCAAGGCGTTCGCGCGGAGCTCTACAAACTCAATGCAAGTATATCGGTGCATGGCTACTGGTAAACCTCAAGGTGCAACTAATGGAATTCATAGATATATTCGGCACCTTCTGGTAAGTTCCGGTCCCATGTGGATACTCCACGTGGAGTCATGCAGTTTGGCTCCCTCGTCGTATGCTTGCCTTGTCAACATGAAGGTTCGTCCAGTAATGGACATTGACCTTACTTGCCGCCACTTTGCTGATTCTTCGACCAGGCGGCGTGTTACGGGTCAAGCACCGCGGTGAGATCGTTGACTTCGGATGGGGCAACACCAGCCTACAGTCCGTCCAATGGGCAGCGTTCTACGGAGACTGCGAACATGAAGTCCTTGAGGTGACAAAAGGTCACCGCATCACCTTGACCTACAATCTATACTACTCATCTATTGGAAGACTTGCACAGCCGGTATCCAACCCAGAGTCTCTACCGCTTTTTGACATTGCGCGTGAGATGCTCCAGCAGCCGCAATTCCTGAGACAAGGCAAGCCACTCGGATCCAGCCAAGACGATCTTATGCTGACATGATCCTGAAGGTGGCATCCTAGGGTTTTTTTGCCATCACCAGTACGCGCATGCTCAAAAAAGCGGGCGTAAATCCATCCCAGGAGCTTTCAAAGGCGTTGACCTCGCAGTATTCTCCGTCTTTTCTGCCCTAGGTCTCAAAGTCGGCATTCACCCCATCATTGAGAACACATCGAAGAAAATGGGCGGCTTGTCTGCCGCGGAGCTGTTGTGTGGCCCCACTGTCCCAAGAGAAGGGGACTTTGTCGAGAATTGCCTTCAGAATCTTCCAGATGAACCAGAACGCCTGTACGACGATGATGATCCGAATTATGATGATGAGCGTGACTGGGACAAGGAGGGTAAAGTCTCTGATCCCAACCTCCAACAGAGCATTTCTAACATTGAGCTATTAGAATATAGCACCATCGTCGGTACAGAACTCCACGGCATTACAGTGGATGACGACTACGAAGAAGAATCTATGGGGGTATCTAGGGGGGTAATTCAACTTCCTCCCTTCGATCCTATTTCCTCCTCACCGTCACCGAACCCCACTAACTCCTTCCTCACCCCCACCAGCCCGTTCCCGACACCTGGCCTTATAAAAAGGTCCCTCGAATCATCTGGATGAATGAATGTCAGCACTGGGATTTCGCCTATGCCGGATTAGCGGTAAGCGGTCTACACGAGTGCAATCTGTGACACCCACACTTTTGCCAGGTCCAAGAATACACAAAAAGCTAACTAAAACCCCTCCACTTCCATTCGTAGTACGGCAACCAAGCATCGCTAAACTACCAATTCTCCGCCGCCGCGATCCTCGTCGTCGTTCCGCCTCCCGCGAAGCGTACTGTTCCATCGACCGCCACCGAGAGATTGTAGAAGTAGGATCTAACGATTTCCTTGTCACGGGTGGGAGCCAAATCCAACGGGCTGCTCAAGCAACCGGTTCAGTGAGCGCTATTATCGCGCTGAGATGGGTTCCGTCGCCTCAGAGACTACATTTGGAGGAAAGCTGGATGGGAAGGTTGTTGTAACTAGCGCTCCTGCTGCGGCGATGGGTGGATCTTTTGTGGAGTGAATCCATAATGAACGTAGGATTTGGGGGAGGCTCTAAGGATTTTGGTATTCATTGACTATGATATGGAGTTCGGCTTGTCCTCGTACTCCGGATCCTAAAAACCGAGCGAATGAATGAAAAATCAATTTTACGTCCCACCGTCCTTTCTACCATATACAATTCGGCTTTAATAAACAAACCTAAAGCCCGGATGATCATCCCCAAGATTACACACCTCCTCCTGCGGCAACCCTAACCTATAGTCCCTCTCCCCCCTCCTCCTCCTCCGGTTCTCCACCCCCAACCCCACCACAAACCCCACCAACAGCGCCGCCGTCGCGACCAACAACCCCTCGCAAATCGCAAAGCCCCTCTTATAAAGCGGCGCCTCCTTTACCGGAAAGACAAGACTAGTGATGATACCGCCGGAACCCCCCAACCCAATCTGCAGCCCCGTCGCGATAGCAGTCTTGTACCTCCCGCTAACATTATTTGCCATCAGCGACCAAAGCAGCGGCAGCGAAATATACGAGCCCGCTTCGACAAAGTAGAGAGCCGCGTACTTGACGCCCTTGTCAACGTCCCTCTGAACGAGCAAGATTACGAAGCCGATGGCGCTGAGCAGGTAGCCGAATTGGGCGAAGGCGAAGCGGTGACGGAGGCGGTCGGAGAGGTAGGCGGTGGTGAGGGAGGCGAGGGCGGAGGTGAGGAGGATGGGGACGACGAGGAGTTGGATGTGGCGGGGGGAGGAGTGTGGGTAGAGGGTTTGGATAAAGGTGGGTCCGAAGAGGTTGACGGAGTAGGTTGTTGTGCATGTGCCTATGTAGAGGGGGATGCTAGCGGTGGGCAATGATTAAGAATGGAAGAGGTTTGGGTTGAACAGATGGACGGATGAACGGAGGCTTACCTGAGCCAGACCTTCCAATCACCAAGTGAGCGTTTAATGGCTTTTGCGTCCAACCTGTCCATCCTTGCCTGACTCGCACCCTCAAAGATGCGCGCCTTTAGCAGTTGGCGCTCCTCGGTATCGAGGAACGATGCCTTGTCCGGCCAATCCGACACAGTGAAGAAGCAGAACAAGCCAATGACCACGCTGATGAGCCCCTCGATGATGAAAATCCATCTCCAACCCAGATAGCCACCCGTGCCGGCCATCCCCGCAATCGCATAAGCGAGCAAGCCACCAAACGCGGAGGCGAGAGCGGTTGAACACATCAATACACTCAGCCTCCATTGTAGCTCGAAGCGCGGATAATATGCCGACAAGAGAAAGACCGTGCCGGGTATGAGACCCGCTTCAAATGTACCCACAAACACCCTCATGGCTATCAAGCCACCATATGTCTTCACCACCCCTTGGCAAACGGTAAAGAGACCCAGGAGCAGTGTTTGCCCACTGAGCCACAGTCTTGGGGAGAATCGCTTCATGCCGATGTTACTGGGCGCTTCGAGTAGGATAAAAGGGATGAAGAAGACCACGAGGGCGATGTTGAATTGATTGCCTGTGAGGTGGAGATCTTTCTCCAAGCCTTGGATACGGCATTGCCAATGTTGATGCGATCGATAAAGGGGAAGAACCAGATCAAGAAGAGAGGTGGTAGGAGGTGGAGGTCGCATTTTTGGGTCAAATTGCGGGCGCTGTCTTTATTAGAGGCCGTAGCAGGTTGCAGCCCCACATCAGATACTGGGGTCTTTTCATTCTCCATGGTGGTTGAAGATTGATTTATGTTTAGGCAAGGCAGGTTGTCTGTTTGCGGATTTGCACATCGACTGTGATAGTAGAATCCTCTGTATGTAGGACAGCTTGGGCCTGCAGATGCCAAGAGATGTATTATGACCGATGCGTGCTGCAAGCATTTGAGCTAGAGACGCATACTGACGGGAAGGATGCTGGGAGCTTCTGGCGTACACCCCACTTCCCTAGGCGTACACGCCCCCCAAACTAGAATAATTGGCAAGGGAGCCCGGAGGAGATGATGAGAGAGCTACTCAGCTAAAAATCTATCAACGTATACATGTGTACCGCTTGATATGACTCGACGGTAATATATGCATACGGTCGATGTCCTCAACGTGTAAAACTACCACCGCAAATGTACTTCCCTGTGCAATAACGAAAAGTCACAAGGAGTTGTTTATCTTAAGCACTACTGGATCACGGTCATTCAAACTAACTTCGGTCTCGGATGGATGGATGGGTCTTGGAGCACAAGAACGAAGCCTTCGCATGGGGCTGCGACGGCGGGTGCTTCGACCATAAGGGTGACTTGAATACGATCCGGCGGGCTGACTTTGGTGCGGAGAGGCTGGGCGGCCTCTGTGGGTTAAGAAGAGCGCAGATTAGAGTGACGACGAGGGATTTTTGAAATCGGTTGGGCCCACCATTGATTGATGACAGCGTGTTGAGTGTGAGTCGTGCAATAGGAAGCTGCTAATAGGTAGATCATATGGAGTTCTTCTTGAGAGGTTTCCGCTAGTTTCACACATCTGACTGACGTTGGTGAAGGATTACGCATTATGATGTATTTTAGGGCAGTGATGCAGACCGAGGACTGTTCGTTTTTCCTCTGGTTTGAAAGGGTGCAACGGTCGTAGAGTGGTATATTGACTTTAGAATATGTACTTATCGTCGGTCTAAATATATCCTGGGAGATAAAAATATCGTCACATTTCAGCTTACCCACGGAGGGTAGACGGGATCCAGCGCAATAGCCGATGCTTGATTGATTATCGCGATGATAGATAGTCCGACCACAAGTGGGACAACAGGTACTATGATGGGGCTTCGGATATCGAAACAAGGTCATGGCATTCTTGCTTTGATGACAGCCGTCGTGCACTTCGGATGATGAAGAGGTAGTACCAATAGGGCCAAACGTCTGGGGATACTTTCTGCACCATCTTATGCCAGAAACGTCAAGCTCAACTCCTCTGTCCCACTGATAGTACTTTCCGTTCCAAAGAAAGAAATTAGACTAGTGCATCAAGTTTTCTTAGTATTTACTGCATTAAATGATATTGGAGAGCTTGTATATAGTATGAACAAGCTCTAAAGCAAGGACATCGCTTTTTCCCGCCCAGTAAAAACCTTCCACCCCTCTTGCTTCTCCCTAAGCATTGAAGTGGTCTCCTCAAACCTCAACCCCTTCAATCTCTCTGCATCCATTTTCCGCTCTCCACCATCAGTCAAGACGACCACCGCACCTGTCCCCATTGTTCCACCATTTCCAAGCACTCTACATGCATTCACCCACCCTTCCATACATCTCACTGACTGAGGCCACTCCTCGATCTTCGCCCACGCCCACGTAGCAGACATGATGGGAAAATCGTGAGGCATCTCCTCGTATTCCTCATACCATACCTGTACACCTTGGCGAGCAGCCCTTTCCGCAGCTAGTTTCGCGGAGTCGGCGAATAGTTCCTGCCCGCCGGCGAACCACATGGGCGGCGCGTCTTTCCAGCTGCGTGCCAATGCTGGCGCTACGAGCGGGTGAAGCATTGCGCTAATCTTACAGTAAACGTGACCACGAGGTTGGTCAGAAGGCCAGATTTCGCATGCGGGATAATCTGGTTCGAGGAAGGACCAGGTGTCAGAAAAGATGTCGAAGGCAGCGTTTGATTGCCAAGAAGGGAAACCGAGAGTCACATCCAGACCCGCACTTAGCACGGCATTGCCAGCGGGTAGAGAAAGTGACACTTTGCTGCCGTGAAACATTAGAGTTGAGGAGCGTGCAAATAAGAGGGTTTGTGTGAGAGCGAGGGCGAGGTTTGCACCTGCACTGTCTCCTGCGAAGACGATGGATTGTGGAGGGACGGGCTCATGAAAGGCGCCAGGTGGAGGATGAATAAGAGATGAATAGCAGACAAGAGCGTCGAGGAGGGCAGCAGGAAAGGGATGCTGAGGTGCGAGACGGTATCGAAAGGAAAGTCAGCGGCCTCCAGTTGATTGGACGAACTGGGCGATGACATTGTGATACTGTCCTGGAGTGCCCATGCTGCCAATGGTCAGGTCTTTCTTTGCACATGTAACGGGTGAAGTAATAGGGAAAGGACGAACGTAAAGCCACCGCCATGGAAATACATGATAGTCAGAGGACTCTTAATATCCTCCATCATACCTCGATACTTTTGATCTTCTGATGCTCGAGACTAAGCCTCTTCTCCCCCCACCCCTTGTCTGTGGCCGGTCCATCGAGCGTCAACATCCTTGATCGAGGGCCTTATATATTCGACCGTCTCATCACTCAAAGCCTCAATGGCTCGTTCCAATAGGCTCTGGAGTCCATTCGCTTCGTCCTTGGGGGCCGGAAAGCTGGTACGGCTTACCCAGGATGGACCTTTGACATCAGGGTCGATCAGGCTAGCCCGCTAGACAGTCGAAAGTGGAACATTACGTACACCTCTTAGCAGTTTACGAGTTCTGGTTACCAGGTCGGACTGGTAAACCGGAAGAGATCTCATGATGCAAATAAAGAGTGGCTGATGTATGGTAGGTGGGAGATGTAGATACAATGTCCGCGCCCACTTGCTATACGCCGTCGAAGTGTCGCATCTTGGTGTGTCTTAGGTTTGTGGTAAGTCTTGCAAGGAGCCCACACCCGGAGATTGGGGTCATTCCTCCGCCATAAATGCTATTGAAAATGCCTCGGTCTGCAGCCTGCAGGAGCGTGGACCATTACCCTACCGCTATCATATCAGGCGCTACTCGGCCTTATTACTGTGCTCAAAACTTTCACGTACGAAGGTTGGGGACAGAAGTCTCTGCCGACTTTCTCCCGCGGCCTTATGTTGGAATTGCTGCAGCACTGTGTTGAAAGACTACCCCACATGAGTGATAAATAGGGGTATAAGTAGCCTTCTCACACCCATAGAAACAATCAATCCTTCCTCCTCCTCTCAATATTTCCAACACCTTACCAAAAGTCGGCAGAGAAATCTGGCACCGACCCTGGGTAGCAAGAAATCATTCGTCCCCATCACTTTCGATGCGCGGGAGCAACTATAACCGACGCAACTGATGATAAGGCAAGGGGTAATGAGGTGGGAGTGCGGAGTAAAATATCGTGCCTGCGCGTGCCTCAATAATTGCAAAGCAGGGATCATGGTCACCTGGGCGACTCGGGGTTACCGAGCCGCGTAGAGTGTAGTGAATACATCCAATGTACCATCGGTAGCCAAAAAGCCCGCTAACCCCCATTCAGCCTTTCCCCCGGCATAGACAAGGGACTGGCCTTCTCGAGAAGGTGAGCCGTCTGACTGCAGCAAGTGTAAAATTGTTGGAATTTGATGACGGCTTGATTGAATCATCTAAGAGTGGAGTGCTACTTCTAGTACATGCCAAGCATAATAGGGCTGAGATGCTGATTTCCAACAAAAATCTTCCATGAATAGTTCTGAGACGAGTGCGGGCTTGTTTGCTACGGATTCACTTCTTGCATGGACAGACGGGAGGCATCAAGGTGCTCTGCAGTTAGCCTGTGCAAATGTGATTGTGTCCCTTAGCATCCACCCATATCGCCCAACCCACGTATACAAAAATAAGTCATATCAAGATACAAGAAAACAAACTTCGAATATTTTCTTCGTTAAAGAAACTCGAGAATCTTAGACCTTAGATTAAATCTCTTTCTAACTCGATAAATACTTTTAACTCTTTTACATTTCTAATACGATAGAGTTCTAATTACTACCTTAACAACTTATATAGAAAATTCTTAGTATCTATTATATCAAACCAATTAGTTATAGATATATGGATTGGGTAGCCAGGCACTAGCGCGGGCTGCTTTTAGGGACCGTCACGGCCCGCGTACCTTGCTACCTACAACATCACGAGGACATTGCTCGTGAATGAGACCTTCCCTCTCTACTTGGGGACCTTATTATGTACACTCGCTTCCACACCTCTTAAGGTGCACTGATTCATGATCTAATTTGTCTTCAGGGATAATACGTACACCTACTGCCACTTTTACAATTGCCTATTCATATAGCCAGCCTTACAACCATGGCGTCTCTTAACAGCCATCATATTACCGCACTTGTCGAGCAGATCAGGTCGGCTCTGTCGCGCCTCTACCAGGATACGCCGCTCTCCACCATTCAGGAACGATCGCTGCGACAGTCTGGGATCAAGGGTCCTCTCTGGGTCAGCCATGCAGTGTTTCCAGCACCTGAGGCGGAGGACGGTGACATTCGCTACCTGATTGACAGTGCAATACGCTTATTAGGTCGTGGGGATGAGCAGTATACCATTCCCACCATCTCGGACGTCAAAGTCGAGTGGACTGGTAATCGACCTGATGCAAGCTCAAAAGAAATCCTTCGGCCAACCACAGAGAATGAGAAATTCAGCACTATAGATAAAGACGTACAGAATCAGACTACGATCGTCTACGTGTATGGAGGCTCCTTCTGGTCTGTTATCTCTTGCCCTACTTCTATCAGCTCTACTTGCTAATCCACCCACCCAAAGCCTTCACTCTCCCACCGTCGCTCGCCCTATCGTGTCTAAACTCGTTGAGCAGACCGTGTCTCGCTGTTGTACCATCGGGTACCGCCTAGCCCCACAAAATCCATTCCCTTCGGCCCTGATCGACGTCTTGCAAGCGTATCTCTGTCTCCTTTACCCACCCTCGAATGCTTACCATTCTCCCATTCCAGCGGGCACGATCGTCTTCGTGGGCGAGAGTTCGGGCGCCGCCCTCATCCTCTCCCTTGTCCAAGTCATCCTTGCAGCACGCCAAGTCCAATCCACAGTTGTCCCAACAGTGCGATATCATTCGGCTACCGTTCCCATTCCCATGCCCGCTGGGCTCGCAATCATAAGCCCTGCCGGTGACCAGGCAATTGCGCTCCCATCCTGGCAGGCTAATGCCGCCTTTGACATCTTCGATCGTGATACTTCCCCGCTAACTTCCGAAACATATCCTTCGTGTCCCATTTGGCCCGCGGACCCTCCGCGTGGCCACGTCTATTGCGACACAAGCATGCTTTGCCATCCACTCGTGTCGCCCGCCGCAGCTCGGAACTGGACAGGGTCTCCTCCAATATGGCTAGCAATGGGGCAAGAGCGACTTGCCGACTCGGGGAAAGTGGTTGCGCAGACGGCGGCGAGACAAGGAGTTATTGTGCTTTGGGAGATGTATGAGCGGATGCCGCATAATTGGATCATGATGCTTCCAAAGCTGTGGCAATCTGAGGGTTGTGTCAAGCGCTGTGCTGAGATAGTCAGGATGATGGCGGATAATAGAGTCACGGAAAGTGGGGGGGTGTTTGTGACGATCACCGGCGAAAGAAAAAGGGTCCATGTTGAACAGCTTACCGAGTTGACCGCCGATAAGGTCGAAGAGTTGATGAGAGCTAACACGAAGAACTTGATGAAGCCTTGGACTGGAGGGAGCCGATCAAACTCAAAGCTTTAGACGTGAGAGATCAGCAGGCTGATATTTAGTGGATCCATGGCAGGGTAGAAATTTTATTGCATGATATATTTATTCAAATCAAAGAAGATTGTGTCTACTCGGTCCCTACCTAAAAGAGACGACACTAGGATGATATCTATGGATCATCAAACACCCATCCCACTGTTCCGTGTTTAAATCTTACAACAGCCCTGGAAGCAAGCCAGTAGATCTCACCAAAGCCATGATTTGCACTTGTAAGCCTTCACGTAGCCGCCACACATCTCTCATCGCTCTATAGTCTGTCCCGGAAGACCTGATACGGTCCCTCGCTCATCGACGTGGTAGTTGCCTGGAGCTGAAATTCGTTCATCCTCCGCCTTCCCTTGGGCGCGGTAGGAGATCCCTCCCTCGCGCGGCCCACTTCTCCATCCGCCTTGCGGAAATCATAGAGACAAATCGCACGCGCAACAATAAGGCTGATATTCAACAGCGCCATGGACCGCCCAGGGCAATGCCTGGTGCCGATGCCGAAGGGAGTCATGGCCGGCCCAGGCTTGGAAAGTTTCTCTGTATGAGCGGGAGTACCGGGGAGCCAGCGCTCTGGAAGGAAGAGGTGGGAATCCGCGAAGTAATCTGGATGGCGGTGAAGGGCATGAATGCAGCTAGAAGGTAGGAAGAATGACGTTAACGTGGCCCCGTTAGGTGAGCTTGTCGCGAACAGCGGAGGGGAAGACATACGTGCCGACCTCGCATTTGACTGGGATAAACTCGCCACTGATGGAGAAACCTGCTTGTCGTACATCACATCATGGGGCACCGACGGTGGGTGGAGATAGACGCAGGGTCTCTGTGATACACGCGTGGAGGTACGAACAGCCTGAGAGTGCCGAGCCCGAAACTATTTCATCCACAGCCGCGAAGGTGGTGCGCATCTCTTTGGCAACTTTAAGGTAAGTCTCAGGCTCGTGTGCAAGATAGAAGAACACAGCACTCGCGGTCGTTGCCGAGGAGTGGGACCCTAAAAGATTGTAAGCACGTCCATAATCTCGTGGGTTTGTCCAAACCGGCTGGCATTAAGAAGAAGCCTTTCACAGAAAGCTCGGCCCTTGAGAGGGCTTCTTTGGTGATAGTATCGATCGAATGCTGAAATAGAAAGAAACGTCTTCCTTCATTCTTATCTTGGTCACGCAAGATTGCCGAGGCGCAGTCTACGCTCGAAAGCGCACATTTTCTCAAGCAACCGTTTCTTCAAACATATCTAAAGATGCACTCTAATGCCAGCCAAAGATCGAGATTCAAACTGGATACCCATCCGCTAAGCGTAATTTTTCAAAGCATCAAGTATCAATTGCAGCTGTGGAGTGGTCATAAACACGATTCTTGGGCCAAACGCAAAGACGCTCGTGAGGTCGATGATAAGTTCCTACCTACAAGCAGTGAGCGTTGAGTCACAGACTGAGAGTGAACGCTCTGACATTCAGAGGTGATATTTTTTGGACTTGATCAGCCATTTACACTGGTTTCTCCCCCAACAGTCTTGTAGAACCTGTCCAAATGCAGATTTGCACGAGGTGCAAACGCTCTAAGGACATCATTGGACACCATACTCGGTACGAGTCTCCGTTTATGACTATTGCGCTCGTGGTGAATAGTAGTCATGGTCGTCTAGGCTCCTTGTTCAGGTACTATCCGTATGTAGGCTGAACCTTTCATGTAGAATGCTTGACTTTTTAAGCGATAGATATCTACCAGTAGAATTTCCGGTTAAACACGACTTTTTGAGAAGATATAATAAGCTCACCTTGCAAACCACGCTTAAGTTAATTAAGAGTTTGCTTGGACCTTTGCGAACGAAAGTCCCTGGATTCATTTTATTTTCATCAAGTCAAGGGTTTCCCTTCATTGACGAAGATTAACGAACTATATCTCTCATGGCAAATCTGCAAATTCACATGAAGATCTCCAAGCCATCCGTGGTACGCAGTATAAAGACTTAGAAATTTCGCTAGAGTTGGCCTAGGGTAATTGAACAGAGTGTGAAACCAGAGCTGCTATATAGCATACCACAGGGATTTCAAAGTTGGCGTTGGTTGTTATTGAGAAGGACTACTCAGTAACTCACATAAGTTGCCAATAGAGACAAGGCGAAATTGCTCCAGGCAATATTGGCAGCAGAGTTGCAACGATGAAACGAAGCGTTTTGACATCAATTTTCTCTTCCTGACTGGAAACGTTGCGAGACCTAATCTTTAAAATTTCAGAGAAACTACTTTAAATAATATGACACCAATAGATGCACTGATTTAGACCAGTGGCGCAAGATTCAATTCTTCGCAACCCAGCCTCACTGCTCAATATCTCATTTTACGGTGCGGGATGGCTGTCATCCGCTTGCAAATTGAATAATTACCAAGACCATTCAAAGACGTATAAAGGCTACAAAGGCACAAATCGGCCAATATTATACGACGATCGATGCAGCCTTGATTCTCACGGGAACATGTAACTGAGAGACTCCACCTCAGCGCAGGCAAACAATGCAAGAGCCTCCAACGCCTGCAACCACATCTCTGTGAGATGGACGCACACCTTGGAGCCGTGGGAGTAAACTATCTCATGCGCAACCGAATGGGTCAGAAACCGGATAAGAAACGTATGACTTATTCATGATAGGGATATGATGGCCTGTATTGAACTTGGTATGGGATCACACTAGAGCGAAAGGGACGGAGAAATCGGTCGGGCAGAAAGAATATATTGAAGAGAGTGTAGTAGTCACTTCGCGTGTGATTTGCTGCCGAGGCTTTTCTCCTAATCAAGTTTAGCTGAAAACGCTTGGTAGGTAGTGATATTACACCACGTACTAGGCAGCAAGGAAAATAGCCGAACTGCGGCACGGTAGACATTTCGAATTTATATCCAGCAAGGATTAATAAAACTGCTTTATCAATACACAAGTACTTCCTTAACACTTCCGATAGATCTGACTGACGAAGCTATGCAATACTTGCAGTGAATGTGTGATCTCGCCGCGCAATATGTAGCTCTAAAGAGGACCGTCAGGGGTGGCGAAGGGAATGCCTGAGTCCAGTTGAACTTTTTTCGTAATAACCCGATTCAATGATGTCACATTTGAGCCTTAGTACATGACCAGTATCATTCCGCTGAGTATGGTCGGAGCTGCCTAGTGAAGGCTAAGGCAGAGGCAGGATATCAAGCGACGAATAGGTGGCAGCAAGTGCTAGGCCGGGATGGGTACGCCGTAGAGTACGAAAGATGCCAGCGCTTGGCAAGTTGAACTCTGGTAGTAACGTTCCATTGCAGTTCTAGCTAAAATAATAAAAGCCTACCGGGGGTGGGCTAAGACTCTTCAGTAGCGATAAGCCGGGAGCACCTTTTTCTGCAACACCTACAGTACCGCCCTTCCGTGCGTTACTGCAGTCGGGGAAGTTTTCGATGGGCGGCGAATACTTAATGTTTAAAAAGTGTAGTACCCGTTTGGCGTTTGGCTTCCTGTAGCGATCTTCCTCCTAGTGATGTGGCGCGGAAAGCTAATCCCGTGCTATGACATGAATTTATCAATGCGAATGGTTTCGGACGCCCCATTAAGAGCCAGGCTTTCGGCCTCTGATGTGGCGGAGATTGTACCTGCGTGGAGGATCGGTGGCTAGTTTTGCGCGTACCTCTGGTTCCCGACAACTGTTTGGATCTGCGATTTTCGGCATGCTCTCTCTCCCCTGCTGGGTAAGTTCCCACTTTCTGCCAACTTTCTGATATGGGCCTTCGCTCATCCATTGGCTCCAGACTTCGATCCTCTTAACAACAAACGCTAGATTCACCCCCCGGAACCACTCAATGTGGCTTTTCAAACAGGTGCGACAAGCAGGCTCGAAAACTCTGTAGTTCAACAGTTCCGCATGTACGAGCTTCTCTACCCTCGCTACATGTTGCACTTTGCTAGGTGAGGAATACTGTTGTTTCGCGGTGTGTTTGCAGCCCTTTTCCCATTCCCCTAAGCGGACATTGACTTCTCTGGTAGTGAAGCCAATTTTTAGAACGCCGAAAGTCGCTTCATTCCAGTAGATGTAGATGTATCCTTTGCCTAGCTCTTTATCAGGATCTAGCTTAGTCCTAGGGTCTGATCTTTTTTCAAAGCCAGGATTCACATCAAATGGTTCCATTGCTTGTCGAGTAATAAAGTCATTTATAGTCAGCTGAGCCGACTCTGGAGGGCGGTACGGGAGGAGTAGAGGCAAATACTTGTCCAAGCCAATACTATGAGGTCGCTCAGACTTCCATTGCCGTTCGAGATCAGCCACCTTTTCCCGGATTGCTTTGCGCTGATATTTACACACGGCGAGGTTTGTGAGCGCTAGAAGTTTATTGACGCAAGATGTAGGATGCGACTCGAAGTTCAACACTCTAAGTTGGCCGAGAAGGTTTCCCACTATGGGTCGGTAATCGACTGGTATCCCCTCCCGTGAATAGCATCTCGTTCTAGAACCATTGTTCGCTAAGCAATGAGTTTGATCTTCTGCAAATCTCGCCACAGCATCACATCCGTTGCCAACGAGCCTGTTAAACTCCTGGATCGCGGATACAAAGCTACGGATGCTAGTATCGGGTTCAGCAGTGAGCCGCTCAATAGTTTTAGTCAACGACAAAGGCACGGGAGGAACCTCAGCTGGCTTTCTATTGTTCATAGCCAGTGAGACTGGGGCCCCAGAGTCATAACCCTGCGAATCGTTGGAGGAACTAGAGGTCAACTTTGTCCAATCCACATTCAACCATCCTATGATATCCGTCAGCCGCGTTCAGGCGTAGTTTGTGGCTCATTACTCACGTGAAACATCGAAAATGGACGGCCGATCGCTAGCTTGAGCAGTCAGGGCGGAGATTATGACCTTGTGATCAGGTTCCTGCACAGATACGGCAATCATTCGCGTGCGTGTCATCGCTTTCTTGAAAGAGACTGAAATCTGTATTATGTGATCATCACTCTCATCTCGCAGTCGCTTTCTAATTCCGCTGGTGATGGAAGCTAAGGAATCTTCTCTATCGCTGGGGCGGTCACCTGAGGGCATAAGGAGTGGTGAAGGAGGCAATGGAACATCTGCAGCATTGAAGTTGTTATCGAGTAAGGAGAACAACGTTTTCTGCTTCTCTTGTCGAATTTCAGCATTTCGTCGGTCCTTGATAGACTCGTCGACTGGTTGTGCCAGGGTTGACAACTGGGCATCCCCCAAACCCGCAGGCTGCAAACGAGGCCTGCTATCAACATCCAAGCTATGTCCTAATCCCAGTGAGCCAGACTCTATCGCAGTGCCAAGTCGCGACTGATGGATGGGCCCCGTGAGGGCGTTGACCGATTTCCGGTTCCCAGCATCGCAGCTGATTGACTCTCCTCGTATAGTAGAGGTAGTCAACGGTGCTAGAGGTCGATTGCTCTCGGACTTCGCATTCTCGATGGTCCCGTTGGTGTTTACATGGTCTTCAAATTCTGGCAGCGACCGTGGATAGCTTGCATCGTGAACATGACCAACACGACAAATGACTAACAGAAAGTTATGGTACAAACTGGATGCCGTTTTCGAGTAGCGAGCATTACGATATCTTGTGGAAAATAATATTGATGACCGATCATTGACGATACAAAAGCTTTCATGCTTCATGTGACATTGAGGAGGCCTTGACGAATCGTACAGGACGCCCATCGTTGCTGATAATTAACCAAGATCATGGGACTTCAAGTAACAAGTATGGGTGTAAACGCTTCTGTGAGGGATCTGTCGCTCTATAAGCCAACACGTAGGGCTTTCGGGAGAATGGCGCAAGCATTCCTTGTTTTGGCACCGGTCCCGAACCGTATGTGGGAGCTATGCAGAGTCAGCCCGGTTACGCTTAATTGCAAAGGAGGTTACATTTGACGCTATAGTTTGACGGAAATCCATGACCGGGGGCAGTGCTATGATTTCCGCCTTCTAGGAAGTATATGAGGATCGGACAACAGATCAGCCGCTCGTTGAGAGAAAACGCTAGCTAGGAGTAAATGCGACTCAGAGTAGCACATTGATAAACACTGGGTCACCGCAAGTCGGATGACTGTGCATATCGATACTATCGTCATTTAAGACCTTCTCATGATCAGATGGGCCCTGCAATAGCGTTCACACCCTGCAGTGTATGTTCCACAAAGCTTTGTAAAAGGGGTCAGCGGCTTGAGAGTAGGATCCTAGCTTATTTCCAACCCCCACTCACACACAATTCTTTTCTCCGACACGGAAATGGCAGCCTGCCGTTATTTTTAGATCAGCGAAGCGAGAAAGGATGCTGTGTATCCAATGAGAAGATTTGCGACCCCAACATTGCGCACCCATCTCTAAGCCACCGTCACACATACGTGTGCTCAAGATTTGATGGGCGCTTAAGCTCCCCTACGTAGCCAATCTTTGACATCAAATAGAAAACTATTAGGCGAAGACGGGAAGGATTCAAGTTTACTGTTTTTAACTTACATTGCATGGTAAGGTGACCCAAGCCACCATCCATCCCGCGAAAAGTCTCCAATTCCCGCGCTCTGGAACGACGAGGCTCGAATCCAATGAGCCATTATCGGGTAGGATGAGGTCAAATTCATTTGCCAAGCCGCATAACCCTTTGGTAGTAATATGCTTTTATGAGGGCAGACTCCGATCCCATCACCTCAACTGCGATATCCAATATTAGCCGATGCTCTGCTTTCTGCTCTAAATCCTATCTAGTAGAGTCAGCTGGTTTTTGGGTAAAAACCAGCTACAGCCTTCCTAAAAATCGATCAAAAACCAGCTGACTTTTTAATCCAGCTGGTTTTTGGTACGAATAAGTATATTAAAAAAACCTGAAGAGTGCATCTTATAGCCCTTTATTCGGGCTTTAAATCGCGCTATTTCTAACTAAGATCCGATAGGAACTCGTATAGAAATAAATTATTGAAATAAATTGAAAAAACGTGCCAAGACCAGGGAGCGGGTACTCCCGAGGAGGTCTTGGCAGGGATCCCCATTCTATTCCTCGGGCTATATATTTGATATGATATAGATCTGTAAAAAAAAGATAGTTATTTAGATTATTATTAATAATCAAAATTTCGAATTTTCTATATCGGGCTAGTATTGGGCTAGTTAGTATTAGGTTGAAATCTTAAGATTTGAAAATAATTGCGAGTTAAATTTAGATATATAGATAATTAATATAATCTAGATCTATAAAAAAAAGTTAATTATTTACTTTATTATTAACTCTATGATTTTAGAATTTTCTAGATCGGATTAGAATTAAGCTAGTTAGTATTAGGCTGAAATTATAAGAATTAGAGATAGTTGCTGTTACGAGTGTGACGGCCACATAGGCCTGCAACACCAAGTCGGCTTACCTTCCCAATTGGGACTACGGCTTTCCTTCCCAATTGGGACTAGCCCCTACAGGCCTTGGCGTCCCTCATAGATATTTCTTTCCAGCTAGATAGTTTCTCCTTAGACTTAATTTATTCGTTATATATTATTATTAACTTATTCTAGTTGCAGTTCTAATATTAAATTAAGTCTTATCTTCTTATTACGCTCGTTAAACGTGCGAGTTAAATGAATTCGTTTATAATATAATCGACGACTTCGAAAAATATTAACACGTATTATCTTAGGTATCTCTTAAATTATACGAACGTATTATTAGAAGATCTAAATTATATGAATTTATTAAAGGTTTATTAGCAAGCGAGATTAAAGAAATTGTAATAAGGTAGCTCTTAAACTATATAAAGTGTCTCTTAATAGTTGAATATTAATAGCGTAACACAATCTTAATCTCTACTTAATATCTCTATTTAATACTCGGCTTCGCGACGCGATTATAAGTCACGCGATTAATTTATCGATTAGTATACTCTGGACGTGTTTCTAACACGATTTAGTCGTCTATTACTAGTTAGTGTAATAGTTAAAGTCGTGCATATGCGCTAGCAAGAATTACTTATATAACTTACTTCTCGACGTTACGCACTAATAGAGCGTTCTTTGAAGTCTATTCGTTTATAAGCACATCTTATTTAAATAATTATTACGTGTATTGTAATCGGCTTAGGGCACTCACTGTGAACTTAGCTAAGTTCGTTCTTATCGTATTAATTTTAATTTCGATTCGGGCGGGTTTCGCACAAAAAATTGATTCTATTTAAAAGTTCGGAGAAAACTATTATTTTCTTATAAAATCGAACGATATTATAACACCCTACTTACTTAACGATCTATTTATAATTTCTATAGAATATCTCGGGGTATAGAGTAGGGCGCAGAAGGTCCTTAGGCGAGAACGAATCCCGTAATCTATTTCACGCTATCCCTTAATCTAGAACGTTATCTTAAGAATACTTTAAATTAACGAGTGTTCATATTATCTAGGAATACTTCTCGCGCGCTCGAGGATCTTATTTTCGTCTGAAATATAGTTATTTAAGAATAGCTGATTTAGTGGGCTAATACGAACCTTAAAGAGTTCTTAACTATTCTAAATAAGCTTCGCGAGCAACGCGATCTCGGGGTAAAAGTTACTTAATTATACGACTCTCTACTTAAAGAAAATTCGAATTATAAGTTAAAATATAAAAAAGAATAAAGAAAGAAAGAGGAGACTAGAATTACACTCGATTGACTTTAAGTAGTCTATAATCATCTATAATAATAAGTGTAGAACCTTTAATATCAACTTCGAAGATCTCGTGAAGAATCTATTGATTCGATATAGATTTAAATCTTAGCTAGACGCTCTAAAAAATTTCCTTATTCTTTAATATTAATCGACGAAAAAGAATTTTAATAAGATAATTAAATTAATTAGATATTTAGTAAGTTGAAGATTAATTAAGATTATTTCGATAATAAGATAACTTAGATCGCTTACGTTAAATCACGCACTAATAAAAAAGTAGCTAAAGTTATCTATACTTAATTTTATCGTCTAAGCTTCGATTTTTATTAAATTATTAATAAGATCTTAAACGATTTATAGAAATTATTTGAGAACTCGAATCGTGAAGTAAATAGAGTTCGCGAGTATAAGATCTTAAAGTAAAAAGATCTCTCGTTTAGCGACTTCTATTAAGACTTTAGATATCTCGCTATAGAGTTAAATATATTAAATAAAGCCTAACTTCGGGATATAAATAAGAAGCTCGCTCCTCGTCTTCGTATAGTCTAGGCTAACTTCTCTATCGAGTTTATTATAATATTCATTCTAAAAGTATTCTTAACTCGAATAAATAATAAGCATCGCGTTATATATTAGGAAAAGATAATTAAGGAGATCAAGGACGTGATGAATAAGGCACGAGTTTTTAAGCGTGTAACGTTTATATCTAGTTTTATAAATATCTCTCTTTCTTAAACGAATCTAATTTCTCGACGTTTCTTTTTCGCTATAAAATAATAATAGCGAAAGACTATTAAAAATTAGAAGAAAGATATCTACTATATTTATTATAAGAAGGGACAATTATTATTCGCTTATCTAAAACGTCGATTTCCTTATCGAATTAATAAGATAAAGAATTAGAATAAAGAGAGTTTCGTGAAATTAAAGTTTAAATAATTCGATTTAAAAAACTTATAATCTTATTTATAGTCACGAATTGAGATAAGATTCTATTCTTATATAATCTAAAGGAGGCTCGACGTGAGTTATTCGCTTCGAAATCGTTCTTAGTTCGAGAAAGTCTAATTTCTCAAGAGAAGATCTATCACGTTTAAATCCTTATCGATATAGGGGCTATCGAATACGCGTTCATTAATAAACGCCTAATTTACGAGATTTATTAGCTACTAGGCATATAATCTATTTTTCTCGTAAAGTCTAGACTAATTCGAGACTATAACAAGCAACTAAGCAAGAAACTTATTATTCACGTTATATACTCAAATCTTATTCTTTCGAGACATAAGAAACTTATAGTCTTAATGCTTATAGCGGATTTAGAATAATATGTAGTTATTCTAGATAAGCTATGAATAAATCGTTTTAATGTGCTTCTAGATATAAGTAACGACTTAATCCTCTTTTAAGATTATTTATTATAAACTTCTTTTATTTTCTTTACTTATTTCTCTATTAAATTAACACTCTCGATCGAGACTTCTAAATTAACTTAATCTCGATTAAAGATTCTTACTCGCCTATAATCCACGCCTAAGAATTATCTATTCTCTATTTATAGTATCGCTACTATTCTTTTTACGATATTAGCTAAATAGGCGAAGTACTCTAAGACTTAATTATTCGCGATGTCGATGAAAGATATCGATCGAGATATAATATATAATACTAAGTTTAGGGCGGAAGAAATTAGTCTTTCTTTAATAAAGACTGCTATTTAGAACCTAGATAACGTTAAGAAGCTACTTTCTTCTTAGTATTATGAGTTTCTAGATATCTTTAATCGTTTTAAAGCCGATTAGCTTTCTTCGCATCGTCCTTATAATTATAAGATCGAGTTTATTAATAACTTCAAGTCGCCTTAGAGTCGCGCTTATCGCATATCTCTTTATAAGCTTTAGAAGATCAAAGAGTATCTAATAAATAATCTATTCAAGGGCTTTATCACCCCTAATAAGGCTTCTTATTTATTATCGATTCTATTCGCTCTAAAGACCAATAATAATCTTTATTTTTATATAAATTATCGGAAATTAAATATTATAATAAAACGTAATCGATATCTATTTTCTTTAATAAAGAAGATTATTAGCAAAATCAGGGAATATCGACATCTCACTCGTCTAAATATTATCGTTATATTTAATAAGCTACGAATAAACCCCGATAGTAAGGATTATATAATCTTTATTATAGCTCTCGAAGCGTATAAGTATCGAGTATTACCCTTCGAACTAACGAATAAATCGAGCACGTTTTAATAATACATTAATAATATTCTATTCGATTTCCTAAACGACTTCTATTAAGTCTATCTAGACGATATTCTTATTTATAATTAAAAGAAGGCGAAATATCAAAAGTACATTAAATAAGTTCTTTAACGTCTACGGGAGGCTATTTTATAGATTAATATTAAGAAATGCGAAATCGATGTGAAAGAGATCGTATTTCTAGAAACTATTATATTAGGAATTAATCTACGAATAGACTCTCGTAAGATCGAGATTATATTTAATTAAAGTATCCCTACGAATCTAAAGGAGATCTAAGGCTTTATAGGATTTATAAACTTCTATCGACGCTTTATCTATAAGTTTTTTCAATTAATTAGACTCTTAATTAATCTTACGAAAAAGAATACTTTCTTCGTCTAAAATAAGATCTACGTTAAGTTATTCGACGACCTTAAAAAGCGTGTAATCACTACCTCAGTCCTACGTCATTTTAATTTCAAACGTTAGATTATTCTTAAAACTAATTCTTTTAACTATATACTAGGAGAAATCTTATTTCAATATAATGGCGACGGAGTCCTATACTCTATAATATTCTATAGCAAGAATATAATTTCAGCGGAATGTAACTATTATATCTATAATAAGGAGTTGCTAGCGATTATTCGATACTTCGAACATTAACGACTCGAATTAAAATGCATCAAGCTATTTATTTAAGTGTTCACTAATTATTAGACCTTAAAAACCTTTATAAAAAATAAGAAATTCACACGCCGTTAAGCTCGCTATCTAGATATTCTATCTAAATTTAACTTTTAAATTATCTTTCGTGCGAGAATAGCTAATATTAAAGTCGACGCCCTAATAAGAATACTATTATCTATCTCGGCGAACGAAGCTAATAAAAGATATTAATATTAATATCAAACGATTCTTATCTCGAACCGCGTTTAAATTCGAGTTATAGAGCTCGAAGAAGACCTATTTAAACGAATTTATAAGGTTAATTAAGAGAATTCTATATATAACGAATTTCGTGAAGTAATAGATTATAATTAGATCAAACTCCACGATTATACGCTAAGTCGGTGTTATATCGTTAATGAAGCCCTCTTTAAGAACGAACTACTATAAGTCTCGATCGAGTTTTATACGAAGCTATTAAGGAAGGTTTATAATTAATCTTCTAGTGGTTATCTAGAAATATGAAGAACGATTAACTTACTTCTACGTTATTACTACTAATCTAACTACGTCAACACGGTTAAATAGTATATTCGCAATTGTTATTACTATCTACCAGAGTCAAATGTTTTTGGGTCAAAAACATTAACAGGCTACTAAAAATCGACCCAAAAACATCTCAATTTTAAATTCAAATGTCTTTGGGTCGGAATCCACTAAAAAAAATAAGTTGAAGAGTACGTTTTATAGCCCTCGATTAGGGCTTCAAATTGCGCTATTGCTGACTAACATCGGATGTATAGTTATTTCGAAATAAATTGTTGAAATAAATTCAAAATACGTGCCAAGACCACGGTGCGGGTACTCCCGAAAAGGTCTTGGCCTGAATCCCCATTCTATTCCTCGGGCTATATAATGAATATGATATATATCTACAAAAAAAAGATAGGTTTTCAGACTGATATTAACAAGGTAGACTTTGAAATTTCAAATTCGAGCTATAATTGAGCTAGTTAGTATTAGACTGAAATCTGCAGACATAGAGATAGTCCCGATTTGAACTTTAGATATATAGATATCTAATATAGTCTATATCTATAAAAAAAAGTTGATTATTTACTTTATTATTAACTCTATGGTTTTTAAATTTTCTAAATCGAACTTCAATCAAGCTAGTTAGTATTAGATTGAATTCTTAAGACTTAGAGTTCGTCTTAATATCTTAAAAATTTTAATAAGACTCGCTAAGTCCGATTTTACTTATAAACTCCGAATCCCGAGATGATCTACGACTAACGAATTAGCCGCGTTTAACGCTTAGCGTTCGCACATATTAATCGTTTCTTAAATCTCTTCTTCTTTCTTTCTTAATAATTCTTCAACAATCAACACATCTATACTCGATATAATCTAATCCACTATATCGAATATTCTATTTCACCCTAAATGAATTACGTCATCGTTCATCAAGAGACTGGTCTATTGATCTACAAAGAGTGTAAATTCGCTCTAATTTTATCTCGAATCAATTTATATTTCTCGGATATATCTCATTAATTAAACCTTGGTATTCGACGTTAAATCGAGCTTGATATATCTTATATTAATGGTCTAGTCAAGACTCAATCAGAGATTGAAGCTAGGATTCAAAGCTTTCTTGAAACATTTGATAATACTTATTCGATCCCTGAATTAGCTATCTATTCTAATGGACTAGCGTGTTCTTATTGTTCTTTTATCTCTCGTTCTAGAGTTCCAATTCAAGAACATCTAAAAGATATTCATGATTGGGAGAACCCTCGCAAACGAGGTCAACGAATAAAGAAATTCGAAAATAATCCATGGAAAACCAGCGTTCTCTGTCAAAGATTCTTTCAATTCGACCCTGGAAATAGATATTTTAGGGTTAATTCTATTAGGGCTAGCCCTATTAGAATCCCTACGAGGCCTAGGGTTGAAAGATCTCGAGAAAGTTCTTCGAATTCTTCTGACAACGAAGAAAACGACTCCGATAGATCAAGATCTATTCCCCGAAGTTAGTATCTATCTCCTATTTATCTATTAACTCTATTTATATTATCTTTATGAATCTAACTAATCTATATTATTATTATAGATTCTAGAGTTCAAAAAAGATCTCGAAACGAGATCGAGACTTCTTCTCAAGGTAAATATCTATTCTATCTATTCTATCTTCTATTATTTTATTAATATTTCTTTAATTATCTATTTATTCTTTTAATAGTCTATATATTAACTATAGTATAGACTCTAGAAATCGAAAGAGATCTCGAGCCGAGATCTCAAGATCTAGTCAACTCGAATCTATTTCCCAAGGTATATATCTACTTTCTTATACTTATTATTATTATTTTCTCTTTATTATCTTCTATTTATACTACTTATTCTATTTATTAACTATTTAATAGGACCTGGACAACTGGAGAGAACCCGGACTGGACCCGAGAGATCAGATCTTACTAGATCTATTTCTCAAGGTATATATTCATTTTTATCTCATATTATAATAAAAATAGACTATAACTAACTATAATATAGTCCCTCAACATCTACAGAGATACTGGGCTCGAGTGGACACGAAATTTCAAAGTTCTCGAATTTCTCAAATTCAAAAAATCACGAAAGGCCACTATGACGATCCTAGTCCATGGCTCGAACGAACTGGTTGGCTCGATATATTAGATGGATTTAATAGATCTACTCTAATAGGCCTAGTCTCGGACCCTGATTCGTTGATTTTGAGAATTCTTTGGAGTTCTTTCGATCTTCTCGCTCAATATAGTCAATCAATCATTGAGACTATAGGCTATCTCGGACGATTTGAGGCTGTTCGAACGGAGAAAGATTAATATCGAGGAAAATCACTACGTCAATGTCAAGATATTAGCCGAATATCTGAATATTCCAAGTCGTGGAAACAAATTCTCGCCTTTTTCCTTCGAACTTAAGAAGATCTAGACCTAATTGAGACTAGTGGGCCAATATATCAATTCACTGATACCCAAAAACGAACGTTTCATCAACTCTATCAACTACTATCTCGATTTGATAGTTGGGAAGACTACGAAAGCTCTATTCCAGACTATCAACGATCTACGAATCATCAATCCTCCAATAACATTGATATCGATAATGAGAATATATCTGAGGTCAATGATGACTCAGATAGCCCTAGCCCTGATTCACAATCGAGAATTCGAGGTAGAAAAGACTCGACTTTCTACGAACTTCCCCGACTTCAAAAATTCTTATTAAATTTTTGTATATCACTACTTGATCAATCAATCGATACTCATGAGAAAGAATCTTCATTTCTTATAGGATTATCTCTATTGGGGGTCAAGGAGAATGGATGGCACGGGGTTGAGACGTTCCCAACAAAACTCTCGTCAATAATAAAGATATCTCGATTCTTTATTATTCGATACGCCTATAAGCCACTTGCTAGGCCTTTTCCAACGGAGAACGACTCGGAGAATGACTCAGAAAATGATTCGGATTCCCCAGTGTCTCTGGGGTTTGGACTATCAAATCAAAAACCTCTTAATCGACTCACAAATCTTGTTAATCGATTTATGATTCGGGGATCTCATAGTCCAATTCATTTCATATTAAATCTACATGCATATGATCTAAAAATAGCTCGGGACTCGACTTCTATTGACCAGATCGATTGAGATCACGAAACGATATTCTACTCTGAAATATCTTTCTCGATATTAAACTTCAGAGGATTTCTTCATAATCTAGTACATTCGACACGTACTATTCTATTCGAAGAAATACTATTCAATAACCCTCGAAAATCACGTAATATTCCATTAATCCCTTAAGAGAAAATTCGGGAAAATCCACTCGATAATACGCCTTTTTCCAACTTTCTCAATAACTCCCTATCGAATACTCTATCAAATCTAGATCAAATAACGCCTGAAAAATGGCTCATTAATCGTATCGGTGAATATCATAATCTTCTTCGTCGATTTGAAGTCCCTGGGCCTAAGTTCAATTGAAATCGAAAAAGATTAACAGGTTATTTCGACTCAATAACCCTATTCCTCGAGAAATTACTTATTCTTCTTTATATATTAGGTGGACAACCAGCTAGAGGACCCGAAATATTGAGTCTTTAATATAGCAATTCGATCAAGAGTGGTCTACGAAATATCTTCTACGAAAATGGTCTTATTTATTTCGTCACTTATTATCATAAGGGCTATTCAATCTTCGGAACCATCAAGATCATTCATCGCTATCTCCCACGAGAAATTGGAGAGCTATTAGTCTATTATTTATGGCTAGTAGTTCCATTTATCCAGAGGATCTACGAGGATCAGACACCAACTCGATATTTTTCCGAATATCTCTTTCAAAAGATATCTCTCAATAAGTCTAGGGCTATAAGACTTACTTCGGATGATTTTCGACGTATTTTCAGACGAGAGACCGAGATTGGACTTGGATTAGTTATCAACCCTAGCCAATATCGACATCTAGCTATTGGAATTGCTAGGAAATTTCTCAAAAAGGAGATTCGATTCGAGAACGATGATTTTGACAATGACGTCAATGATGATAATGATCATGATTATTCTGATGATATCATCGATCTTCAGGCAGGCCATTCGACTCGACAGGGAGGTCTTACATATGCTAGAGGAATTTTGGATCGTTCCGGAGAAGTTATTAGCAAGAAGAATAGATATCGAGAGGCCTCTCTAGTAAGTACTATATTTATTATTTATTTTCATATTTTTATGATATTTCTACTTATATATCGATCTTATATATCGATTATCTAATAGTCTAAGTCTAAGTCTAAGTCTATCTTACTAATAAAACTTCTATAGACTTGGCTTCGACTCTGGGGATTCCAATCCTTTGCCCATATATTTCAGGCCAATAATCTTCAAGAATCTTTATTTGAATATGACTTTAAACAATAACGTCTTTCTCGATTAGATCAATTGAAAACTATTAATCTAAATAAGACTCTTCGAAGAATTCTCGGTCTTACGACTAGATTTCAATATAATCAACGAGAGATTCTATTCGAAATTCTTAATAGAACTAGTTTTATATTAGCTATTTCGCCTACTGGATCGGAAAAGAGTTTGCTCTATCAAATCCCGGCTTTAATTAATTCATTGAGAGTAATTATAGTAATTTTACCTCTTATATCACTACTATTCGATTAACTCAATAGAGCTAAAAAGCTTAATATCTCGGCTACAATATTCGATTCACGAAATCCTCCCGATTTGATTAGACTAGTCTTTATAACCCCTGAGACTAGTTTAACTATTGGATTTTAGAGTTTTCTCACGAGACTACGAACGTTTCATTAGCTCGATCGAATTATTATTAACAAGTGTCACGTAATTCTCAATACGAATCAGCTCTTTCGAAGACGGCTTAATCAGCTAGAAGACTTGATTGTTTATAAGATTTAAATAGTCTTATTCACAGCGACACTCCCATCTCGATATTAATTAGATCTTCTTCAAAAACTCTATATCGATTAGTTCGATATACGAATATATCGATCATCAAGCAATCGACCTAATATTCGCTATTTAGTACGTCTCGACTAGTCTTAAATTCAAATCCTTGAATTTATTCAACAAAAATTCAACGAATACCCTAACGATCGATTGATTCTCTATACCCGAACTCGTTAATAAGCGAATATACTTCAAAAGACGCTAAAATGGCTAATATATTATTCGAATAGTATTGAGAAAGAATAAGTATTACGGAATTTTCTTAATTCGAGTCAAAAAAACGCTCGAATTATTACTACGAGTTCTTTGGGCCTCGGACTTAATATCCCAAACGCTAGGGCTATTATTAACATCGATCTACCTTATACGCTATACGAATACGCCCAAGAGTCAGGTCGAGCGGGCCGAGATCGAATTC
>MU853208.1:41299-55945 GCA_033085395.1 Xanthoparmelia taractica | reverse complement strand
TAATTTTTTAAAAAAAGTTGAAAAAAAGTTGAAAACGACTATGTTCAACAGATACCACACCTTTCCGACCCGTAAAAGAGTCTAATAAACTTAGTAATCTATTAAGAGCTTACGCGATAAATCGAAATAAAATGGTAAACTAGCTAGAATATACTTAGTTACTAAACTATAACTCTATTTAGAGAACTATAGATATAGATATTTATATAGATACTATCTAGATCGGGTAGAAAGATTATTTTATATATTATATAGTAGATATTTAATATAAATTTCCGATAAAAGCGCTATTCTCTAACGTGCTATTAATAGCTATATCGTTACGTCTAGAACTCGTTAAATTTATTCTACTACTATCGTATTTAGTATTTCTTATACTTTTCTTTTCTAGAGTCTATCGTTATATCTAGTACTATTTATACTTTACTTTTCGACTACTACTCGTTTTTTAGCGCTCTTTCTTCTACTATTATATCTAGCGTTCTTTAAACTTTTCTTCTATAGTCGCGTTTAGCGTTTTTTATACTTTTTCTCTCTATCGTTATATCTAGTACTATTTATATTTTAATTTCTTATTATCGAATCTTCTTTAGCGCTTATTTCTCGATTATTATATTTAGCGTTTTTTATCTTAATCTTCGCCCGTTATATCTAATTTAATTCGAATCGTAATATATAATAATTACGTTAAGTACTCTAGAAATACGAGGGCTACTATTTTCTAAAACTCCCCTAATAATACTGGTATTATATATTTAAATTATAACTAATATTATACTAGCTTAATAAAGATAGGGAACGTCTTATTCGTATTTCAAAAGACTTTACTCTACTATAGAGAGCTTTAGAGAGAGAGATAGCTATAATTATCTAAAAACTTTATTCTATACTATAAGACTATTAAGAGTTATTTAGATAAATCGTACTAGAGATAAGATAAACTTTATAGAAGTCTTATTAGTAGACGTATTTTTATTAAATAGTAACGATATATTAATCTACTATTAAGTAGAAGAAAGTATCGCGAGATACTATATTTATAACTACTTATATTAATTAGTAATTATAGCGACTATATATCTCGCTATTTTAAGTCCTAGAAGATATTTTTCTTAATAGTCTAATCGTCGTAATAAGAAATCTAGTAACTAAGATATCGCTATTTCGAGATCGCTAACTCTCGATCTACTTCTATTACTACGATTTATAATATTTTATATAATATCTTAATCGAATTAAATAGCTTTATTAGAATCTTTCTTATATCTTTATAATAAAATAGTTCTTAGTTTAGATATCTAACGTCTCTAATAAGCTCTTCGATACGCTACTAAGAATTCGAAGTCCGTTATCTCTTTAATATACGTAGATAGTAAGAAAGATACTTAATAGTAGATATTATATCGCTATAGACTATAATCTAATAATCTAGTATCGTTACGTCTACTACTTAATTTAAATATAGATATTTATATTAACGAAGAGCGAAATAGATCTCGAAAGATACTCGATTTATAAAAGAAATTTAGAAGACTATATATCGCTAGCTATAATCTTCTATTCTCGGGCTATTTACTTTAAAAGTAATACGAAGCTTATCTTTAAGTTAATCGAAAGCTACTTTACGCCTATTAATATATAGCGTAGAATTTAAAAATAATAGAATTTTCTTTATATCTTAGTAAACGCGGCTATCTATATAGTCTATAAATATTTTCCTTAATAAGTAGTAGATCTCTACTATATTTTACGCTCGAATAAATCCGCTAGTTTACTAACGTAATCTAGAATAGAATATAAATATTATCGAAGATTTTACCTTTAGCTAGACTTAATAGTTTATTTTCAAAATTAGGCTCGACTATTTAATAGTTCTATAAATAGCGTATCTTCTTATTTATAATAATTCTCCTTTATCTAAAGTTCTAAATAATTCGACTATAGACTAGATTCGTCTATTAGATCGAGTTTATAGCTAATTCTACTTATCGTAGATATCTATATTAAGTCTAGAAAAGTAGTATTACTAATAGAATATATAATTCTCGAACGAGATAAAAGCGTCTTTAATTACTAAAGTATCGTTTATAGAATAATATATCGCTTATAGAATTGTCTACTTAGTGTTAATAAAATAGTGTACCTTTTAAAAACTACTAGAGTAAATCGAAATAATATACTATAGTATTAAGTTTTAAATTATATCTACGATAACTAACTCGTCTATTTCTAGTATCGATACCTCTTCGATAATAGCTCGAGTATCTCGTAATATAATATTATAATTACTAACTTTCTTTATAATTACGTTAGTAGTAATCTTCGTCGTCGAAGTTATTATTTTTCTACTACTTCGATATAGACTTATTATATTATAGTAGATATCTCTATCTATACTTTACGATCTTCGTTAAAAGCTATATCTATTTATTTATACGCTTTCGTCTTAAGACGACCGTTCGAGTTTATTCTCTTAGATTAAGTCTATATTATTAACTAAAGACTTCTACGTCTTATAGAGTATAGATCTAGATACTTTCTTTTTTTTACGCTTCTTATATACTATTATAAAAATTTTTATCTCTATCGCGATCGCTATACTCTCGATTCTTCTCTCTCTTAATATCATTTATAGAAAGAAGCTAGATACTAGTATTTAGAAACTAAATCGACTAATCTAAAATAGTATGGAACTTAATTATAGTAGTTACTATTAGACGTATCTTATTCTTACTTTAATTATAGTAGAGTAAGTACTCTATATAATTTATAAGAAACTTCGATTCTATATTTAGATTTATTATAAATATCTTTCTTTATATTTAATTTTATATACTATTCTTATCTCGAATATACTATATTATCTTTATTTTAAGAATTAGCTTTCTATTATATATAAGAAGTTAGTTAGAGATATATATCGTATTTAAATTAAATCGAGATTATAAAATATTAGATCGAAAAATAAAGTAGCGAGATAAGCTAATCGCTTAACTAAAAGCTATAGAGACTTATCTTATATTTTAAGTTATTAAAAGCTATTATAAGCGCGGGAACTAAGACGATATATAGAATAAACGCGAGTAGATACGTCTTTTTTACTTATAATTTATATTATTACTATCGATTATCTCGTTTAAGAAGAAGATCGATCTAATATACTAATCTTATCGAGAGATTTCTCGAGTAAATATCGAGATCGTAGAAGACTAGTATTATATAAATTAGAAAAAACGTCTTTACTCCGCTTTTATAAAATTCGAACGCTTAATTAATATATAAGTCGTCTCTTAATTCGTTATATACTCTTCTCTCTTTTAACTTTCCTCTTAATATATTAATTATTCTATTAGCACTATAGTCTAGAATTATATCGACTTTAAATAGTAAAAATATTATATTCGTAGTGCTTTAGTAATCGGGTTAATAATAGCTATTATTATCGAATAGACTATTTCTATCGTCTTTAGCGGATTCTTATCTTAGTTAGAAATTCTTATAGATTAATTTCTATTATTAATATACTATACGTCTTAGCTCTTAAAATTTATTTAAGATATTCTATCTTAAGCTATACTATTATTCTCGCTATATTACTATCTAATATTATTTAACTATTAATTAAGTAGTAGGAATTCGTCTTATAAACGACGATTAAACTAATAATCTAGAAGTACTATTTTTATTTTCTCTTTACCTAGATCTTTCTAATAATAGCTTTATTATTTAGCGCTACTATAATTCTCGACTAAATTTATTATTATTTTAATATCTTATCTATTCTCTTAGTAATTAATTTCTCTAAAATTAGTAACTATTTTCTATCTTATCTTATACTATATATATTCTCTATTAGCGCGGGCGAGCTAGTATAAATATTAAGACTATTATAGTATTTAATTATTTTACTACTAATAGATTATATATTTAAAGAGTAGTTATAACAACGAGTTAGTATTTTAAAGATTATATAGACTATAATATATTTAGTCTATACTAATCTAGTCTATATTAATATAAAATTAGAGATAGATTATTCTTCGAGCTCGGTTAATAAATAGATAGAAATTATCTACTCTATAATTATATCGCTAGTTCTTATCTTAGTAGTTATCGCTTTCGATATATTTTAAGTAGTATTCTAGTATATTATCTTATACATTACGAAATCGATTAGTAATACTAGCGGTCTTCTCTATCTAACTACGCTTAATTACTTATTTATAGAGATCTATATATTTAAATTTTTTCTTATCGAATTATTTCTTCTTACTCGAGATAAGTAGTAGCGATAAATCTATTTAAATTAAGCTATAATTATAACTACTATAATTATAACTACTATAATTATAACTACTATGACTATAATAATTAATATCTTTTAAGTTATATTAAATTAAGTATTTAGGCCGCTATTAGAATTGCTTTCTTACGTTAAGAATTATAAGTACTCTAAGCCCCGAAGTCTTAATAAAGACGTCTCGAGTATTTATAAAAATAGTACGCTATACGTCTATAAACTAACTATCTAGATTCTAAGAGATTCTCTAAGAATTAGTAATTATAAGATTTTCGAGATAAGAGAGTCGAATAAGAAATTAAAAATTAGTAATAATAAGATAAGAATAGATTTAAAAAGACGAATTATAATTAATAGAAACTAAAAAATTCTTTATATACTTATTTAGGAGAAAAACCTAATATTTAGCTTTATTTAAATAGATAGAGCTAGAAATTAAATAGACTTTAACGATTCTCTTAGATAATTTACCGATTTTATAAACACTTATATAATCTAACTTTATAATTATATAATATATAGAATAAAATATAAATTATAATTCTCTATGTAAACGACGTTAGATATAGTCTAGAGAATGTCTATAAATTATATTACTCGATAAATCGCTTTATTCTTCTAATTAATAAATTATAAATTTCTTATATTCGAGTCCGTCTACCTCTCGCTTATTATATTTATTTGCCTTTTTATAAGACGGGGATTTCGACTAACTATTACTATTTCTATTGTACGTAAAAGAATATCGTAGCTAATAGCGTATTCTACGAGAATAATTCTCTATAGATTATCGATTTCGTATTCGAATAAAGACTATTATATATATACTAATAACTTTAGCTAAGTAACTATATCTTATTAAAAAAAGAAAATATATCTAAATTCTTTTAGAGAAAAGATAACGATTTCCTCGCTCTCGATTATAACTTATATATAAGAATTTATAGTTTAAAAATAGAGTCGATTTATTATTAGATTCTATAGAAATATATCTATTATACTCTATTATTAGAACGTAAAATTTTTTTAAGAATAGAGAGATTTCTTTTTAAATATCTAGAGTAGTAATAATAATAAAGAGATTTAATAGAGAGCTCGTATTTATTTACTTCCCGTCCCTTATATACGTGACTTAATATTAATATTCATAGAGATTAGAGTCCTACTAATAGATAATATAGGCTTTTAGCGTATATATTAATAACGTCGTTATACTCTAAAACCTCTAATTCGAATTTTCCTAAACTATATATATCGCTAAAGTAAAGAATTTCACTATAACGTTATAGTCTTAAAGCTATTCTACTTTTTAGATAGATTCTTAAAGATCTATATTTATATCGCTAATAACTATTTATACGTTATCTATCTTCTTAGAATCTTTCTAAATAATTAAGATTAATTAGTAGTATTCGAGATAGTCTTATTATATATCTTTTACTTATTCTTTAATAGTAGACTTAGTGTCACGGTACACACCAGCATGGCTATGGTACGCTTAGTCATAGCTCGTTTGAGGGCTTGGTAACCCACATATCTAGCTGCCAACACTCTAGATAGAACAATAATTCAATTATTATCGATATAACCCAGTCTTACTGTGACAAATGGTAGTAACGCCAAAAGATTCTTCGTTTCAAATATGATGCTATTCAGCTAGCCAGCTAGCCAATTAGCTATTGTTGAAAGAACTCCGCTCCCACACCAAAGCCTTAATCCCAAAGGCCCCTACACACCTCAACATCCAACACGCTCCCACACCAGTACTCAGCAATCGCACCGAGTCACTAGCCGTTAGAACAGCGATCCTTTTGCTAGGCCGATCGCTATGCCTCCTAAGAGAAACACTCGCTAATCTAGTGTAGAAGATAATCATGAAGAAGCAGGTGGAGAAATAGGCGGGGAAGTTATCACAGTTACACCAGGTGCAGGCCCCAATATCTCACTTATTTCCGGATTCTCGAATAAGCAAGTGAATAACTTGATGATCATGATGTCAGCCATAATGGACGCAAAATTGAAAGCCTACTTTAAACGATTTGATCAGGCTCGCCAGCAATCAAATCCGATCCCAGCTGTCCAATATTCAAGTTAGCAATCCACTCCGCAGCAGCCTTCCAGCTCTCCTCCCGTTCAGCCTATCGTCACTACTACGAAGCCGGAGATGCGCGCAGAAGAAGTGAGATACTTTGATCCAGAGCACCAGCAAGAGCAGGAAAATAATCCGATTATCAATGCTGGCAAACACGTGTTCTATCGAGACGTCTATATCTTCGTAGATAGACTGAAAGACCTAGCCGCTACACGCCCAAATAACGTTAAACGAGTTATTACCGTATGCTTTCGTGGCTCAGCATTAATGTGATACTCAGCTGAGTTGACTGAGTTGAAACGAGATCTGCTACGGGATTCAGATCTAGACCGTTGATACACCACGTTAATCAACAGATTCAAGACGAGAACAGCAGTGGCGCTATCGCAATTAGTTAGCCAGACGTACTCACTAAGCGACGTCAAGCATACCTCTCCCCGAGCCTTCATTTAATAGATATTACATCTAGCCAAGTCAGCTAAGCTAGGATCAACAGTTCATCAACTCACGCTTATTTGAAATCAGCTAGCCGTCAATCTTCGTCGCGATATCCCTGAATCGAGGCCTACAATCACGCTGAGTTAGTTCTTTGATCAAGTGGACTCGAAAACAGCAATCTGAACGAAGCTTGCTATGCGTCAGCGGCCTACTCTCTCTAATTCTACACTAGACCGCCATACAAATACGCAGAGAAATCAGCAAGTCAAGCATCGCTATCCCTACCCGCCACCGCAACGGATTCCAGTCAATAATGGAAAGTCACATGTATACCTAGTTAATATCGATCCGAACGGCTATGGGGTCTATAAAGAAGAAGAACCAAGTGATTAAGATCATGATCCGTTAAGCTAGCTAGATCCGGGCTCAGCAAGAGATTAGACGATGATTATTTAGACGATTTGAAACCATCCGAAGTCGTGGATCAAGGCCTCAATCACTATAGCAGCTAGTGTAGTTATATTCAATTCTTTCAGCCAACATCCCACGGAGAGCACCTAAGGTCTACACTAAGCAATGGCTCTAATTCTTAGAATGTCTCAGCTATGAGGACATGGCATTTTTGTTGTTTTTGTGGGCATGTTGTCACGGTACACATCAGCATGGCTATGGTACGCTTAGTCATAGCTCGTTTGAGAGCTTGGCAACCCACATATCTAGCTACCAACACTCTAGATAGAACAATAATTCAATTATTATCGATATAACCCAGTCTTACTATGACACTTAGCGAACGCTATAGAAAGCTCTAGTCTTAGATTATTAGTATATATCGTATACGAGAAAAAAAGATTAGGCTATTATAAACTATTCGATATAATATCGTTATCGGAGTAAATTTCGTAGAGGATTTATTCTATTTAGATAGTTTAGACTAAAGAAGATAAATTAGAGATCGAAGATCTCGATATAATTAAGACGTTAATTAGTAGCGAGACTTTATTAAGCGTTTTTATATTTATAGTATATAAGACTATTTTACTAACTATAATCGTAACGAATATAGTTTATACTTATAATATTATAATTTCTCTCTATAAGCTAATGTTTTATTTCTATCTCCGTCTTAGCTAATTATTAATAGTATCTTCTTTTATTCGAAGCTTAATAATACTACTTATCTTAATAATCTTCTCTCGATCGAATTCTTCGGTTATTAAATCTCTTTTATCTTCGATAACGTAGTTATCTATTTTCTCTACTATAGTTAATTTAATAATATAGCTATCTATCTCGTCGAGCGATAAATCTACGAGTATTTATATAATACTAACTTTCTCGGCCCCTATCTTTATTAGTATCTTAACTATATTAACAAATATATTAATACCCTCGATTATAAGCTTTTAGTCTTTCGCTATGTTATCAAATAAGCTCGTAAGTATCGTCTTACTAGTTTATTCGCCTATAAGATCGTGTAATACCTACCCTAAGCATTATATAGATATTTATAAAAACGATATTAAATCTAAAATTACAAATTTCGCTAATATAATTCCTAATAACTATTTAGTAAATAGATTTAATTATATCTACTCTAAGAATCTAGATCTAAGTTAGAGTAGATATAATATAACGATAATTCTAATCTTCTTCTATAGTAGTCTATTAATCTCTATCTGTAAGAATTCTCTATTAGATTATAACTTAATCGAGAACTTATAGGGCGCTTAAAGAAATTATAAGTCGTATTAATATCGCGAAAACTTTAATTTTTAACTAAACTTAGATACGGGTAATTATAGTATAGACGAAACGATAAGTACTAGTTATTTTATATATAACTTCTCTCTACTTACTATAATATAAGCTTATCTCTTCGGTTAACGATTTTCGTATATATAATACTCTATAATATTAATTACTAGTCGAGATTCTCTAGGGGCGTAGAAGTCGACTAACTTATCTTAGTACTTGGATTTTACGCTATAGTCCAATTAAGAATAAAGTATTACTATTTACCTAGCTTACCGTAACTATAAATTTCTTAGTTATTAGACGGTTCTCTATATAAGATATTATCTATTTAGAATAATAAAGATTTTATAGCTTATAATTTTTATCGCTTAAATCGTCTACTCTAGTAATAGATATTAGTATAGCGAGTATAGCGCTTATAACGGCAGTACTGCTAACTATACTCCTATAGCGTTTTAGATCTAGCTATATAGAATTTAATATATCTAAATACTCTTAGAATTAAGATAGTAATATTCTTCTACTCGATCTTAGCTTATAAGCTAAAGATATATAAATCTAGAAATAAAGCCGAGTTCTTTTTAGATTTCGAATACATTTTCTTACTATAGTTTATAAATAGAATCTCTAGTCTCGAAATATTTTAATAGAGAATCTCTATCTATCTTACGTTTCTATATTTACAACTATAGCTAGATTTAATAGCGAGCTCGTATTACTAAAGCTTTCTTCCCCTATATACGTTACTTAATTTACGCAGATATTAATATTATTCTAATAATTTAGCCGTAGTCTTTCGATATACGCTTTAATGACTAGATTTTATTTCGAGATCTCGGCTCTAAAATTACTCATTCTACTTCTACTCTTTATTTATTAATCTTAATAATTAAGTATTCTATTCCTATCGCGAACTTAGCTTCTATAATAATAATAACTTAAGACGATAATAAGATCTAGATCGACTCTAGATAGCTCGAGATCTTTACGTTATAGTTAATAGTCTATATAAGTTCTAATATCTTTAAAGGCTCGTCTTAGATCCTTAGAAACGATTAGTAATTTTGGAGAAAGTCTTAAAGTATTACTTATTTACTTTCGAAAGAAAGAATCTCGTATCTCGGAAAAGAGCTTTATAAAGAAAAGATTTATAATATAGATTTCATAAAGTATTTATTCTATTTAGATTTTTCGAATAGAGAATAATATATTAGTACTCGATAGTCTCGCTATTATCTAGCGTCTTTATATTTATAATATATAAGACTATTATTCGAAGAGTAGAAATAGATAGTTATATCGTTTATATAGAAGTCGGGATAGAGATAGCGAAGATCGCTATAGACTAAAGCGATAAAGCTCTAATATTTACTTAACGGGTAATTAGCGATAGAGAAAGATAGAAGGATTATATTATAAAAAGCTAGAATATATTAAGATCTCGAATTGAATAGATATTATTTATTTAAAATCTTATAGTAATCGATATAGCTTTTAGCTAGACCGAGTACGTTATCTCTTTATATCGAACCCGATCTACTCTAACCTTATAGCTATTACTTTATTAATCTCGATAAACTTTCTTCTAAATCTCTCTTTAATAAGATATCTCGTCTTATAATTTCTTACTTCTTAAATATTCGAGAATAGTTTAATTATATATATAATTATAATCGAAGTTCTCGCGTACGAAGAGATAATTAAAGATTTTATATAAATAGAAATATTTCGGTTTCTCGTTAAAATTAAGAGAACGAATATAGTCGAAATAAATTATAAACTTCTAAGAGAGATTCTCGTCTAGATTCTCTATATTAATTCTTCTCTTTTTCTTTAAGATAAGCTCTTTCTTTTATATCTAATCTATAGCCGTAAGATCTTATTATAGAAGAGAGCCCCGAAGAAAGTAGAGAAATATATAATCGAGTAATTCTAAATTATTATAGTAATATTATTCTTAACTAGAGATTAATCTTTATATAGTAAAAACCGAGAATATTATACTTATTAATATTTAAATAATTGTTAACGTTAATAAAACGAGCCGTACTATTTAAATATAAATTTCGAGTATAACTAATATTAATCTAAGTAGTAAGGCGTTTCGTCGCGAGATCTAAATTTATTATATAAATTAAATTCTTCTACTTCTCTATATCTATTAAAAAATTCTTCGACTTAATATTTTAATAAATAATACTCTTAGAATAGATATATTCGAGATAATAAAAAAGTTAATTAATAAATAATAATATAGTTTTAAAAGAGAATTTATAATTATAGAAGTTAAAAAGATCTTTTAGACTTAATTTTAAAAGAATAAATATTATAGTATTATATTTATACTTCGACTTATAAGCGTATACGCGTAAAATATTAATATTAGTAAAAAGAAATCGATAGATATTAGCTTCGTCTTCTAGTAAAAAGAGATTAATAAATATATATTCGAGTTTAATAGCGATATTTTCGCCAATGTTAATATTAGTTTCTTATATATAATAAGCTTTAAGAGATAACTAGGGCTTCTTATATCTATTTTATCTATATATATAGCGTCGAAGTCGCCTCTATCGATTCTTCTTTATAGTCGATATTTATTAACTATACGTAGATTCTAATATAGATAAGCTATTAGTATATCGTAATTATATCTTATCGATAGGGCTTTTTTAAGATAGAGAAGAGATAAGATCGAAAAATATAACTTACTTATTAAGTTCTCTATTTATAAATCCGATAGAAGCTATAGTAAATAGAGTACTCGTTTATTATTTCGATAGAACGAAGGTGAAAAGAAGTAGATACTTATCGATATATAAGATATATTTAATATTCTCTAGATAGTAGTTATTCCGTTAATTAACTATTAACTCTATAATCTAAAACGACTTATACGCTAGTATAGTCGCCGGAAGCGCGCGTTATTTATATCTTATTTATTAATTATTATCTACTAGGAAAAGACGTATTATAAGTCTAAGATTTATTATATTTAAAAATAACTCTAATACCCCGTAGTCGAAAGCGATAGCTATATATTAAAGTAGAGTCTACGACTAACTCTTTATCGCTGTTTATCGCTAAACGATAAAAGCTCGAGAAATAGTAATAATATAGAATATCTAACTAATTTTAGAATAATTTATTATAATAGTAACTAACTTCTTATACTTTTCGAGAGTTTAATTAAAAAATAGAGTAGTCTACTACTTCTTTATTATCTAATTAAACTAATAAGAAAAATATTAATCTTATATAGCTTAAGCGCTTTATAAGATATAATAGACTAAGTCTTAGATATCTAAAAGTTATAAATTCTATCTAACTCTTTTAAAATTACTTTCTAATTATATATTAATATCTAGAATCTAAAATCGCCGTTTCTTTTAATTAAATAATATTATTAAATTAATTAAGCTCTCGAAAACGAGCTAAGATTAAAAAAAAATTAAATATTTTCTCGAAAACTAAGAAATTCTCTATCTATAATAATAGCTTCGAGTAATATCTTATTGATTATAATATCTATTTTAAAGACTATAGTAATAGTAAAAATTTATAAAAATTATAGAATTAAAAGAAGATAAATACTAGATTAGTACTATCTCGAGTCTCTCTATTACTATTATACTTTATTTATAAAGTATTTCTAGATTTTAAAGCGAGAAATTAAGAAGTATTAATTAAAAATACTATAATAGCTAAAATATTCTCGATTATTATTAATATCTCTAATATTCCCTTATAGAAGAATCTTCTCTTCGAAAATCTTAAGTATTTAATTAATAACTCTATTATTAAGGCTAAACTAGATTACTATAATAGAAGTCGTTTAATAAATCTTAATAAATAGATTTAAAAAGAGTTAGAATCTTATATTATATTATTAATAAATATAATTATATTATACTTATCTAATTTCTTTATAAAGGGAAAAGAATCTAATAGAAGTATCGCTATATATAAGCGATAAGCTTTATATAACGATACTTTAGATACTCGTAGAATATACTAGCTTCGATTATATATTAACCTAGAGACGACTTATGACAATAACGCGTATACGGTTATATCGACTTACTAGAGCGATTTAGATAATCTCACGATCTATTCTATCTATTCTACTTTATTTAATAATCTCTAGAATCTAATTAAATATCGTATAATCTAGCTTAACGATTAAAAAATAATTAATAATTCTAAGGCCTTTCGATAAGAAGCTAGCGCTTTTAGAAATACTAGAAACTAGACGAAAGAGAAACGAGAAGAGCTTATAATTATAATAAAGAATAAAGTACTAGATATAGAATAATTAGATCTAACTTTATCTATATAGAGTTTTATATTAATATTATCGATCGAGATTATTTATTTAGAATCTAAGACGTTAGCTAACGAGCTTACTCTAAAAGTTAGTATATTAATTAGCTTTAATTATAGAATTTTAATTAGAGTTTAAATAAATCTTCTATTTAAATTCTTCTTAGATCGATAATCTAAAAAAGCGTCTTAAGTTAATAAGAGACTAAATAGAAGATTTAAAATTTTATAAACTATTTATAAAGATTTTAGACTCTAGTATAAAGAGATATATCTATAATAATAATAATATATAAAAACTAATTTACTAGCGTAAACCCGCTTTAGTTATTATATATTATTAAATTACTAGAGCTATCGATATTATAGCTATCTCTAAAGATTTATTATCGCTACTTATTATTATCTCGTATTATTTATATATTTTATCTTTAAGACTATTTTTTTAATTTCTCGTCTTCTAATATCTTCGAAACTTTCATTATATTCTATCTCTATTATTTTAATATTTTAAATAATTAATAGCTCTTTATATTTTCTATCGAAAGTCTTATCTTTTTATAATTATAGTTATTAAAATCTCGAGAGTAGATTTACTCGATAAGATTAATATTTCTTAGATATCGACTTATACTACTTCTTTAATAATAAAAATATAGCTATATGAAGCTAGAATAATTCTAAAAAGAGTCTTTTTAGTATCTTATATTTTAAGAGACTTATAATTATAATCTAGGTCTTTTATAAGCTACTCTCGAAAATTATTTAAACTTCGAGTTAATATACTCTCTTAGAGTATATAGTCTTTTAAAGATAAATTTAGAGAATTAAAGAATATCTCTACTCTCTTAGTATTAGAATCGAATTATAGAAAGCGAGCTAAAACTAGAGCTTTATAGAGTTAGATTATAAAAAGAGAAGAAAGTTTTCTTTTAAAAATAGAGCTAGAGAGATAATCTAAAAATAAAATATAAAAGTATAAAAAAGATAAGATTAAGAAGATTTAGAAGTAGAGTAGAAAGTTTAGAGATATATTAATACTCGTCTATATAATATTCTCTACTTATTCTCTATTAAAGACGTTATTATTAAATTAATAAAAAAATAAAAAATATCTTATATATCGAAAGGAAAAATATAGTAGTTTATTAGAAAAAAGCTAAATTTAATAAAAAAAATTAACTAGCGCGATTATATTATATAGATAATATATTAATTATCTATAGAAATAAAAGATATTATATTTATTAATCGACTAATTGCTAATAGTAATCTCTTAATATAATAAAAAAATATATATAAACTCGATATATCGAAGCTTTAAGTTTACTCAAGTTTAGAAAATATTATATTTACTATCTATTAATCTACTATTTAAAGACTTTAATTATACTATTCACGAGATTTCTTATAATTTAAAAGTAAAGAATCTATCGAATAAGAGATCTAGTTTAGTTAAGACTTTAGAAAATATATAAGTATTAAAAAATCTAATATTATACTATATATAATTAGTAATATAGCTAATACTATACGGTAGCGATATTAAGAAAGCTAATATAATAATATCGATTTTCGCTCTCTTAATAGAATCGTTTTTAGAATAAACTAATCGTTAGAAATTCTTTTTAATCGACTAATTATACTTAATAATATACTAAAGATACTATAGTATCTTAATATATCTATACTATAATTAAGTAGAAGAGGAAGTAGTATAAAGTAAAAATAGAAT
>MU853208.1:0-41199 GCA_033085395.1 Xanthoparmelia taractica | reverse complement strand
AAATAGAAATAGAATAAATAGAAATAGAATAAATAGAAATAGAATAAATAGAAATAGAATAAATAGAAATAGAATAAATAGAAATAGAATAATAAGAAAAGAATAAATATATATTTAAATCTATAAAATAAAGATTTCTATTTAATTAGTACTATAAGTATACTATAGTAGTCGAGTTCTTCTCTTCGAGTATCTTTTTACTTTTAGAATATATTCGATAATAAAATATTTTTATATACTTATATCGGTTTATTTAATATAATAAATAGATAAGATAATAATTACTTATTAAAATACTTCTTATTCTAGCTTCTTCTCTATTTTTCTAAAGTAAAATACTTATATCGTATTAAACTATCGTTTTATTCTAAATAGAAAGTCTTCTATTTTATTAATTATAGTAAGATAATCTATCGCAAGCTCGTTTAGTAGTTTATATAGAGAATAAATATACTAATCGAATAGTGAAACTATGGGTTAGTGTGTCTCATGATCCAGTCCCTATTTTAGATGCATACGCATATACGGGGAACACGTATCTTTGAGAGTACTATATGTATGGGTCTTATATTATTAGTTGACTCTTTATTCGAATTCTTCTCACTTAGAGCAATCGTATTCTTTTATAATCTTTATTCAATTAATTCTAAATTATTAAATACCTATATATTAAATTAATATATATTCTTCTTATTTTATTCACATCTATATTTATTTTAATCTTTTTAATTATTTATTCTTCTTACGTTATAACTATCGCTATTAGACGCTTTAAGGTATTTAAGAAGATCTTTAATAGACTTAAGGCGTTCGTAAAGATTATTATATCTTCTTTCTTTCCTCGCTCCGCTCGATCTCGTAGAAATAAGTCTATAATATCGAAGATATTCTTCTTAGGAATTCTTAGCCTAAGCGTAATTAAAGAGATCGATATTAAGGTCTTTAGCTATCGCGATTAAGTCTTAGAATTAAAAGAACGCTTCGTTAAGTACGAATATAATTATTATAAGCAGTATTAAATATATAAATCACGCTCTCGCCGCCGTTATCGCTATTATTAATATTATTTATTTAAGTTTAATAGTAATTTAAAGAAGAATAATAATTCTAGAGTCTCTTTTATGTATACTAAAGATACGCGTCTCTTTCTTAATCTTTATAAACGCTATCGCGTCATCGATATTAAGTATTTCAAGTAAATCTTCTTTAAGACGTTTAAATTCGAAAACCTTATTAAGCTAAGTCGAGAATACGTTAATCGCGTCGATACGAACGATACTCAAAAAGCAAATAAGATGATGTCTCTGCTATAGTGTTTCGAGGTGTATAACTAGATTATATATTACTATATATATCTTATAGTGGCTATTCGCCTATAAAAGATATTATGAAATTATCGTTTTCGTCTAACTAAGTTATTAGCCTTATATAAATTTGACTTTATTCGAGAATATTACTATACGTTTATAAACGCACGTATCTTAAATAATTAGAATAATTTTATAGTCTAGATTATCGAGAATAGACGTTATAGCGATCTTCTGCTATGTAAAATAGTCGTTTTCATCGATATCAAATAGAACTTAGATTCTATTCTTAAATTCTTCGCTATATATCGAAATTTTAATAAGAAACAATATTTACGCGAGCACTATTAGTATATTTATATCTATCTTAATTATTAGCTAAATTACTTAGTAAATACGTATTATAAGACTAAAATCGAGATCTTAAGTATCAATCTTATTTCGCTTAATAATTGAATTTCGAAGTCTAAATAACTCTTAACGCATTTATAGATATCTATATCACTACTACACATAGTAGAAGAATTTTTATACGCGTTATACGATTTATTAGATCTAGATCTAATTAGTTAAGATTCGCTACGAGTAAAAGATTAAGATCGTTAATTAAAGAATTATCTAGATCTTATATTCGTAAAGACTCTTTTAACTATTCTTCGAAAGAAAGCAAAAATTGAATATCGAGACTAAATTCTACGCTATCGCAATTACAATTATTAATTAGCCCTTATAATATCTAATATACTAATAGCGAACCTTTAAAAATAGCTTTAGTATAATCGCCTAGCCGAGATTAATTCTTAGACAAAGTAGTAATTCGTCTACTCGTCGCTAAGATTAATTTCGAAGTACGATAATAATTAAAGGCGTATTTATAATCTCTTATTTTTATATGAGATCTTAATTAATAACGATATATTTTAGAACTAAGGGACTCTAAAATACGCTATATACGATAATATAATAATCGCACTGCTATAATAAGGTTTTAAGACTTAGTTCGTTAAAAGAGACTTAAAAGACGTCTTTAGATATATATCGGTCGCAATTTTAAATTAATAATTGCTAGAATTTCACTATAACGATAGCTATTAAATAAAACGATATCTATCTTTCGATCTACGTACGTTATTATTCATATTTAATTTATTCGCAAAGACTCTTAACTAAATCTTAATGATAATTCTTCTTTAAATTATAATACTTTACTATCTAGATGATTTCTTCGCTATTCTAGCATTAATCGACGATGCGATTATATATAATTAATAATTCGATCTCGTATATAAAGAATTAGACTTTAAAATTAATTATATTAAGGATATTATAGGTATTATAGTCGATTTTCTAGGGATTGAGTTCGACAATATCTTAATATAGACTAGACTTTCTCTCGATAAGCTCGCCCAGACGAGAAATACGATTAAAGACCTTCTAAATCGAGCGGTGATCTTATATCGCGAGCTTAAGTTAGCGATTAATTTCTTATTATTTGCCGCTAAGATCGTAATCTTAAAAAGAATATTTTTAAGACGACTTTTTAATGCTATTTAAAGGTTAATCGCACTTATTAGAATTATATTATATATAAAGATCGATCTACGATAATGAAAGATCTTTCTAAAAGATTAAAATAGTCTTAAATTAATTCGTCACGTTATTAGTCGACTAATATAACATATTTAAATCGACGTATTAGGGACCTGTAATATAAGAGACTATATCTTAGAGTATCTAGATCTCTTGTAGTCGATTTAGAAGACTTTTAATATTTCGATAATTATACGTTATTATTAGAAAGATATTTAGTTTAAAGAAATAAAGATCGTATATTACGCTATTCGACTATAGTTATAAAGACTTCGAGGATTACGATTAATGCTATATTGCGATAATAACGTATATATTTATGATCTTAGAAAATTCTCTATTCGCGAATTAGCTATAATCTCACTACGAGATATAGCGATATTATTAATTAAATACGATATCTATTTAATTCTAATATGAATCTTAATTAAGATTAATAAGCTAATAAATAATTTATTACGCTTTTAATATCGAAAAATCGCTAACGTATATTTATAGCTAAGATATATCTTAATCGCTTCGTAGAGCTAAAGCGGGATTTATTAGATTTCTAATATAATTAGATCGCACTATTACGAGAGATAGCTCGTTTTCTCTAATAGGATTTAGTCGCAAAGACGCGAAAAATGTATATTATATCTATTAAGTTATATAGCGCTTATTGCGCTATTAATAAAAGCACTTCTTTCTTTTTAGCGATTATTAATTTACTCGCTAGCTAAATTATATATCTTAATATAAGACGAGTTAAGGTTAAGATTATTAAGGTTTATCTAATAGACGTTAGATTAGTCTACGTTAATATAGAATATAAGAATCTTGCGATATTTTATAACTCTTAGTTATAAAGAATAATTATCGATATTTAATATCTATAAGGCGAGACTAAGATAAAAGAACGTTATTTAATTATTAAAGATCTATTATTATAGATATTTACTTATATTAATTAAGAAGACGAGACCGGAGTAACGCTCTATATAGTCTTTTATCTCGTATTCGCCGCATTTCTTCGTATAGACGAGTTTATATATATTACACGTAATCGTAAAGGTCGAGACTTCGAGTAATAATTTCTCACTCGTCGCTCGATAAGACTATATATGAAATATCTCGAACTTATACTTTTAGTATTTAAAACGAATCTCTTTCGTTAAGAGATAACACTTATTATTACGATGTTAAATAATAACGCTTATATAGTAAAGATCTTACAATATCTCTTTAGATGAAAGATTTTATTAAATAGTCCCCTCTTTTAATTAGATAAGAGCTCTTTTATTAAAGAATTAATTATCGATTAACTTCGTTAAATATTAATCTCGCTTAATATGAGAGATTATTATTTAAAGTATTTCTTTTATAGAGGGAATACTACTTTAGCACGCTAGGCGAGTCTTAGCGACGATAAGATTATATTATTAAAACGCTAAAAGTTCGATTTCTATCGCCTTTATATTATTACTCACCTTAAGCGAATCCTTATTATATCACGAAGATATTAGTATCTTTTATCTTATTAGCGCTAGTATTAATAATACTTATATCGTTAGATCGTTATACGAAGTCTTCTACGAGACTCTTATATAACGTCTTTATCACGGTTTTAACATGTGCTCTCCGAATACCAAGCCCGATATGAATTAATATTGCTTCGGAGAAGAGTTTTTAGAGTCTTTATAGCATATTTAAACAATAAAAGCAGTTAATCCCACTACACGTCTATTCGTTCGTAATAATATAATAGTAACGCCTCGATTCTAATTCTTCGCATATCGTTATATATATAATTAATCTAAGTAACCTTTGACCCATCTAATTCGAGCCTTTATAATAGTATTAACACTCTTCTCGAGTCTATTAAAATATTCGTCTTATAGAATATATAGTGTAACGACTTAACACATCGAGCTTATAACTCGAAAGAGAAGTATTCGACCTCTCTGCGACCTTCATAATAGCGAGTGCGATAACACTAAGGGGAGCAGACCTAATATATATTGAAGTCAAGAGCTAGGGAGTTAGGGGCCAGGAAGTTATCATATATTGAAAGGCCCATACGATTAGAATTCGATGGTTCAAGCCATTCTACTCAACATGGCACGTAGCCATACTACTTCCCATGAGAGTCAAATACCACTGCACTACGGAGAAGCCTGCCCGCCAGCCACATGCTTGCCAGCCAGCCAGCTTCGAACTCTCCTTCAGAATACACGTTATATCACATATCAAACATTAGAATTCAGCCAATATCAGAGCATTCATCCCCCATTAGTATCAGCAACACAAACCCATCTCGCCGCAGCCGTTATTTATCAATTATTAATTAATCAATTAATCAATAAAGCATATATGAATCAATAAGAGTTATAATTCGGGATCTAGAATAACGAGAACGTCATTTTTTGTTGTTTTTGTGGGCAATTGTCACGGTTTTAATATATGCTCTCCGAATACCAAGCCCGATGTGAATCAATGTTGCTTCGGAGAAGAGTTTTCAGAGCCTTCGTAGCATATTTGAACAATGAAAGCAGTTAATCCCACTACACGTCCATTTGTTCGTAACAGTCTTTTAATTATTTAAGAATTTTCTAGCGCTAAGACACGTTTAGGGGCTTATCTAGATCTATTAACGATCTAGCTAAGTCTATTAACTACTAATCTTAGCGTTGAAACGATTTAATTAATTATCTATAGTACTACTTAATCTTAATGTATATATCTTTATAAATAAGAACATTAATCGAATAGTAAGACTATAAATTAATGTGTCTTATAATTTAGTCTCTGTTTTAGATGCATACGTATATGCGGGGAACACGTGTCTTCGAGAGCACTATATATATGGGTCTCACATTATTAGTTGACTCTTTATTCGAATTCTTCTCACTTAGAGCAATCGTATTCTTTTATCTCACTTATTCACGCCTATATATAGCTATTTAGTTAGATACTTTAGATCTATACCGCATAGATATAGGGAGTTTTCTAGCGCTGGGGCACGTCTAGGGGCTTATCTAGGCCTGTTAACGATCTAGCTGGGCCTATTAACTACTAATCTTAGCGTTAGAACGACCCAATCAACTATCTATAGTACTACTTGATCTCGATATATATACCTTCATGAATGAGAACACTAAAGCTAGTTATTATATATAGCACTAGCCGAAGTTAATAACTAGGGTCGATCTAATTCTCGGCGGTGATATCTATTATAAGCTCCGTGACGAGAGCTTCCCTTCGTATATCATGTATCTTAATGTTTTCCTCGTACCCAGCGCGGTGTCCCAGATCTACTGTGCGATTACTAAACGAGCTCGCTTTATGAATCTTTTCTGTGGGTTCATCCGCAGACATGATCTGGAAGATAAATACACGAAGCATCTTCTTCTTGATTCGAAGATGGTGCAAGAACCCGTCTACAGGTGGGGGGATCGCTTCGATCTCTTTAAACGTCCTATAGTCCTAAAAGGCATAATCCGCTAAGGCGATTGCCAACAAAGGTAGCACCGGGTTTGCAAACAGCGACTCCATATCTTTATATATGCCATGCTGTGACCTAGAATCACACCGAACAGTAAGTAAGGATCGTTCTTAACCGTGATCCCAAAGATCTAAACAGGTGAAGTAACCTTTTGTGCGATGTCTCCGAAAAGCCTTTGCGTCTCTTGTGACTCGCACACTAATTTCCGCCTCTTCTTTTTTATTCTTGAAGACAACGAAGTCGATTGTCTGCGCGAAGCGTCAGCATAATTATTAACCGCTTCCTTGATTGACAGTACGTTAGAGAACCAACCCACTCACCTCGTATAGTAATCCACGGCCGAAGCCTTTGCGCATATTAGATTCGAAATACTCGCCTATCCGCGCCGACGAATAGATGAAAAGTATATAGGCAGCGTGGTCCTGTACGAGGATTCTTTTATGTCTGTATTGATACTAATATATCTTTTATATGTGCTTGATTACGATAACGAAGTGGTTCACTATCATGAAGTGCCGAGTTCGTCGAGTCGCTGTAAGGTTGAACATCTTTCATAACTCGATTTGTATATACTAACAAGATTATTAGGTGAAGAGAGAGTAGATTAAAGCCTTAGGTACGAATAAAATAAATAGACTCCGACACCTAAGGAGGGATCTTATCGTTACCGGGTCGCCGCTTCCAACCGGCACCAAAGTCTATTCACTTCTAAAGTATAGTATACATAGATGGTTTCTTCTTGCCAGCACTGTAGCCGCGTACGACACTCTCTATAAAGTGCTTTGCGGTTTTTATATCGTGAGGGCTGACACTAGGGTTTCTTATATTGTACCTAGGCTAGCGAGATAAGAGCTAGTTAGCATAGGCTATATCATGTTTCGTAGCGGTGAGGAAAGACATCAAGACTCACTTATCTCAGAGAATCAATATACGATTAAGTTAATTTCAGTTCCAGATTCGAGATACTTGAATACCTTATCGCTATTAATATTAGCCTTAATCAAGAACTCTAGACTATTCGTTTCCGTATTATTAAAGAATTAGATCGCAGTTCTCTTTCTCTTCGTTATTATAGTTAAAGTTGAAACGAGAATTATAGTAAGAGAAGAATACCTTAATCACTAAGAGATAGAGTATATAGAAGCTAGAAACGTAGATAACGATACATTTTATATACTAACAAGTCGCCGTAGACTAGTGGAAATAAAGGGAAAGGGCGAGAGGGAAAGGGTAGAATATGATATAGTAGGTAGTCGATCGAGTTATAACTGGCTCTTTCGTGACGGGGATCAACTCGCGCTGAAGAACGCTTGTCGTTTAAACTTGCACGGACGTAGTGACGATAGCAAGCAGCTCCGGGGGGGGAAGTAGCTAAGGGGGAGCACGAGAGAGCATCGAGGGAGGATACGAGAGTAGCGAGAGAGCAGGGAAGAGCAGCGAGGGAGCAGAAGAGAGCAGTGGGGAAGCCGATAAACGAAACGATCGTTAGCGCAGAAGCAAAGCGGCGACGGCTGAGTCAGCTCTGGGTTACGAGTTGACCTGGGTTCGGGAAAGATATATATATATATCTTCCTCGAACTTAGAATTTTAGATTGCCGTTTCGAGACGAGAAAGGAAGTAGGGTCGCTTTAGAGAAAGTAGCGAGAAAGTATAGGGGAGTAACGAGAGAGTAAGAGAAAGTAAGAGAGAGTACTATAAAGTAGTATAGAGACGTAGCAGATAGGAGTCTAAGATAACTTCCTCGATCTCGGCTTAAGCTACTCTCGTTATTTTCTACTATCTAGACTTTACTACTAAGGGTAATTCTAGATAAATACGCTTCTCGTATAGATAAGCTACTATCTATCGCCTAATTCTCACTTTTTAGAAACTATTACTTTTCTCTTTCACGCAGGTAATTAATTAGTTAAGTACTTAATATATCTATAGTAGTTATACTAATAACTTAAGTTATAGACTTCTAGAGCTAGCTTTCGAGAGTCTATCTACTAAGAAAAGCGACGATAATAGTAAAGAAATCTAATATTAATTTAAATTCTTTTTAATTATTCTTTTTATCTTTCTTAATACTCTCTCTTTATTAGTTTTAATTTATTATCTTTCTACTCTCTTCTTTCTTTCTCTTTCTCTTCTTACTCGTATAATTTATAAAACTATCGACTACTTTATTTCCGTCTCGAGACTATTTACTTAAATTTATATTCTAGATTTACTTAGCTACGACGATTACCTTAAGCCCTAACGCTATTAATCTCTATCGAAAAGCTTTCTTCTATAATCTTCTATCTTTCGTGCTTCTAACTTTATTATCTTTACTAGAATACTATTCCTAGAAATCGTTCTTAATAGTTCTCTTTCTACGCTCTCTCGACTATCTATCTTCTTATTTATTTCTCTCTTGCCATTCTTAGATTTCGCCGCTACTATACTACGCTTTAGCTAGCATTCTAGCTCGCCTCCTAGTCTGCTTCACATACACATACTCCTACGGCGAGCTATAGGCGATTGAATAAGTGCCTTATATTCTAATCGAGATTCCTTTCGCTATCCCTGCTAATGCATAGCTAGTAATTAATCTACGCTGATTAAATAGTCTCGTCGACTTTAGCTTATATAGATTTTAGACGTTAATCTAATATAACGTGATAGCGATAATAGCGCTTAGTATTGTCTAGATTAGAAAGTTAGACTATTAGCTCGCGAATAAATCTAGACTATATCTCTAAAAGATAAAATATTTCTATATCTTAGCTAATCTAAATCTTTATCTTTTAAGTTAAGCGTTAATATAACTTTTATATATTAAAGCGCGAAGAGCTTAACGCGGAGTATTATAGTCTCGAAAGATTAATTTTATCTTTCGCTCGAGATCGTATAGATCTACTATCTACTATTAAAATCGATAGCTTTTAAAGTGTCTTAGTAGACTATTAGCTTTTCGCTAGTTTTAGAGTAGAGATATATAACCCGCTCTCTTTTACTATAGTATAATATATTTACCTATAGACTAATTAGTTATGAGAAGTACGGTTATTAGCTTCTATAATAGTCTTAATCCGGCACTGTGAACTAGTATAGACTAAATAATATTCGCGACTATATTTACTCGACGCGTATAACTCGCCGGGAATAGACGTAGCTCAAATCGTCCGAGTAGGTGCTATAGAGTTAAAGGCCGTGTCACGGTTTTGGTATGTGCTCTTCGAATACCAAGCCCGATGTGGATCAATGTTGCTTCGAAGAAGAGTTTTCAGAGCCTTCGTAGCATATTCAGTCAATAAAAGCAGTCAATTTCACAATACGTCCATTCGTTCGTAATAGATCGTCTTAACGCCAGATATCTTACCTACTCTTCGCGAAGCATATAGCTTTGTGCTAACTAGAGCTTTCGCGCTAGGCATCGTATATAGCGCTATAGTATTTTGCTATAGCCTTGCTATGAAATAAGATATCTTCTTTCTCTTTCCCTCTATAGAAGTAAAGAGACTCGATATTTTTAAGATTATTATTGTAGGGAGAGAACTTACTTTCAAGATTAGACTCTTAGTTAGAGTAAACGTAGAACGAAGAGAATCTAGAATACTTTCTTAGAGGATTACTAAGCTAAAGCTATAATTTAGAAAAATAATAATCGCAGTAACTTATATTCTCTAGGAGCGAAAAACCTTTCGAGACCTTATTTTAAATCGTATATTCACTATATTACGCCTATTATCGCCCTTTCTGAGTTTAATCTTATACTATTCTTGTCGAAGAAAACGTAATCGATTATAATATATTAATAAGCTCAATTTCTTTCTGTAGTCCCTTAACATCTACTTATAAACTTCTATTATTAAAATATATTCTCAATTACTCGTACGGATTAACGATCGCTTGGCACAACTATAAGTAGTCTCTATATCTCGAAACTTCTATTAATACTTATCTTTAGTTATTATAAATAAAGATATAGACGAGAATATTAAGACTGGCTTTTTGCTATACGATATCTCTTCTATCGCTTATTGAAAGGAATATTTATTATATAGAAGTTATATTAGCGTAGGTTAAGAAGAATTGAATTAGGGGTAGGAAAATGTATCGAGGTAATAGAAGAGTCTATTAGCTAAGTATAGTCTATTTTAATAATAATAACTTTAATAATAATCAATCGATAATAATATTACGCTATTTAGTGCTGGTTATTATTCTATAGATATACCCCACTTTTTAAGATATTCTCTAAAGAGTGATCAAAAAAGACGAAGTTAACGATAAATCTATCTTAGGCGAGACCGAATATAATATAGAATTATCTAGAATTAGATACTAGAAGATACGTCAAAAATGAAGTTAAGATAATATTCGATAAAACGAATATAAAATAAGTTATTCGACTGGCTTACGATTATATTAGGTGAGTCATATCTAAGGCTATAAGATAGATTTATATAAAATTTATAACTTGCAGATTAATTAATTCTCAATATAGATATTCGATATAATCTCTTGAAGCACCATAGCACGTGCTGGAGACTCTTGGGGCAATTTTTATTAAAGCTTTAATTAGAAGATTCTATGAAAAGCACATATATAAAAGAGCTCGAGAACGCGGATTAGTAGGTAGGAATCTAAGTTATACGGGAGTAAGGGTTCTTAGAACGGCGTTCGCAGTAATTAAACCTTGTCTAGAATAAGTTCTAGAGTCTTATATAAATTCTGAGGTAAAGAAGAACTAAGAAGAAGAGAGGCTAGAAATAGAATACCTAGGAAAGTAGTTAAGGAATTAGTATTCTCACTTAGAAATAAAGCTATAGGTAACCAACGAATTAGAGCACAAGTGAATATCGTAGATAGATACTTAGGCACTCCCGCACCAGGGTAGCAGTTATTTAGAGTAGCAAATACGTAATAGAAGTTCTCGGAAGGCCCCTTAGCGCTAGGAAACTCTTATATCTTCGCGATATAATTTAAAATAAAGATATAAAGCTATATATAAAAGTGAGTAAATAAGTAAGAACTCTATAGCTCTAAATAAGAAGAATTCGAATAAAAAGTTAAATATTAATAAGGAAATTATATAAATAGACTTCTACTAAGTATAAGTCTTCTTTATCTCGTATTAGATATATCTAATATATCGACTATCGTCTAAGTTATCTACATATCGCATATATCTAATATATGTAATATCGCTACTATCGTGAGACACATTAATATATAGTCTTACTATAGCGATTAGTGTTCTTATTTAGAAATAAAGCTATACGCAATTAACGAATTAGAATATAAGTGAATATTATAAATAGATACTTAGACACTTTCGTATTAAAATAGTAGTCTTTTAAAATAGTAAATATATAATAAAAGTTTTCGAAAGATTTTCTAGCGCTAGAAAACTCTTAAAGAGACTCAAAATATTTATAAAAGATAACGAAGTCTTCGAAGTGAATTTCTAATAATCTCGTTTACGAGCGAGTATTATTAGCATTAGCGCGAACGCTAATATAAACGTGAGATAATAAGTATATGAGCGAGGTGCGTGATAATATAGAGACGATAGAAATCGGACTTTTATCGTCTTAATAGCTAAATCTTATTACTATTAAAATTCGCGTCGCGTATCGAGATAATAATTTCTCTACGAAAGAAATATTCTACGTAATAACTCTCGACACCTAGTAATCTTAGTATTAATTATAATTATATCGTTATAGTCTCTTTAATAAAGAAATCTTCTTTCGATTAAAAAAGCGAGAAATTTTATAATACTTCTTATTAAAAGAGATATTATAATACTCTAATTACGTATACGTTATCGTCTAATACAACGATAATAAGAATAATTTCTTAACGAAAAGAATTCGTCTTAAATACTAATAGCGTTAGATTCAGATAATCTTTGTATAGTCTTATAGAGCGGCGAGTAAGACTCTATTTTGCGAAGTTCTTCTACTAGAGATTACGTGCGATATAAATAAATTCGTCTATTCGTAGAAATGCGACGAAGGCGAGATAAAAGATTATATATATCGTTGTCTTGGTCTTCGTTATTTAATCGAGATATAATAGAATTTATAGTAATAAATTCCTTATAATAAGCTTTCTTTCTCTAATATTAGCTTCGCCGCGAAGATAATAATTATCTACGATAATACGTTGCAACTAAGAATAATAAAAGATCGAGAGATTATTATATTTTATATCGATATGCGTGGATCTAAGGCTCGTAAGATACGTCTTTATAGACTTTATCTTAAGATAATCCTTATTTAGACTAGCTATTTAACCTATAAGAACATATAAGATCGCTAAAAATAATAGCGATATATTCGCGAGAGCGTAATAGAAGATATATAAGCGCGTTGCCATCTTATAGATTTTTCGCGTTTTAATAAATAATTCTTATTAGAGAAGATGTATCGTCTCTCGCGATAGCGAGATCTAATTATATTAAGATTTTAATAAATTTCGTCTTAGCTCTACGAAGCGATAGCGAGATCTCTTAACTATAAATATTTATTAGCGATCTTTCTAAATCGTATACGCGAAAGATTATCTATTAGTTAATTAGTCTTTATTAAAATTTAGATAGAAATTAGAATAATATTATATACGATAGCGAGTATAGTGATATCTTGTAATAGTATTATAGTAGGTTCCTTTATAATAAACTTCTTTAGATCGTTAACGTAGACGTTATTATTATAATAAAGAATTAATTAAAATTCTCGTATACGATTTAATTATCGATCTATCGCGTAATAGATTATCTTTATCTCTTTAAACTAAATATTCTTAAAACGATAATAAATTATTAATTTAATATTAAAAATATTCTTTAATTAAATCGTTATAAAATTCTTAGATTATTATAAAATATAGTTTCTTATATTAATTTTCTCGAAGACGTTAGTTTAAATATATTATATTTCTCGACTATCGATGTAACTAATTAAGCTAAGATCGTTTTAATCGCTAAGAAAAATATTTTATTATTATAAATTAGTCTTTATATAATATATAATATATATAATTATAGTCGATCTACGAATAGCGTTAAAAAGTCGTCGGAGAAAGACTCTTCTCGAGATTACGATTTTAATAATAAACGTCAAAAATTTCATCGCTAACTCGAGCTCTTTACGAGAAATTATTAATCTATTTAGAAGAGTTTTAACTATAATTCTCGTTCTTATTAACTTATCTAAAGAAAATCTCGCCTATATAAGAATACTATTAAATTTAATTTCTAGAAATTCGATAATAGTATCTATAACGTCTTTCGTGTAATTAATTTAAACTTTTAAATCGTCGTATATTAGATCAAATTAAGTCGCGTACTTAGCTACGTTCGTATATAACGATAAAATCGCGAAGAAATCATCTAGATAGTAAAGTATTATCTTTTAGAATAATACGATAATTATAATTTAGATAATAATCTTCGCGAAGAGATCGAATAGAAACGATAACGTTCGTAATTTAAATAATAGATATTATTTTATTTAATAGTGTCTATTATAGTAAAATTTCAATAATTACTAATCTAATATTACTATTAATATATATCGAAAGACGTCTTTTAGATCTCGTTTAACGAACTAAGCTCTTAAGTTCTATTATAGCACTGCGATAACTACGTTATCGTATATAGTATATTTTAAAGTACTCTATTTCGCTATAATATCGTTATTAATCGCCTAGTTAAGAGAGAAGAAAAGATCGTAAATTCGCCTTTAGTCGCTATTATGCTTCGATATTAGTTCTAGCGACGAATAGACGTAATAAGACGCGTTCTAAAGATCGACCTCGATTAGATAATTCTATTAAAGCTATTTTTAAAGATTCGAAGTTAATATATTAAATACTACGAGAGTAGATTAATAATTATAATTTCAATAAAGTGAAATAAGATTTTCGAATTCTATCTTAGCGCTCTTTTAAATAATAGTCGAAATAATCTCAATAAATATAATATTAGAATAATTCTTTAATTATCGTAATTACTTATCTATATATAGTGAAATTAAATAGAGTAGATTAGAATCTAACTCATCGAATAGCTAATATAAGAAACCCTTAGATATATATTATAGTAATCAAGGCATCTACGAGTTTTCTAAGAGTCAATCGATCTTCGAAACTCGATTACTCAATAATTAATAATTTGCGTTATTAGTAGCTAAGTTCTAAGTCTTCGAATACGTTAAGACGAAATATTTCAGCTAATATAAATTATAGATATAACTATATTTATATTGATAACGAAAATAGTTATTTTTATTGAAATTCTAATAAATACTCTTCGTCTCTACGAAAATAAACTTATAAGGTATCGACTTATTAGAATATAATCTCTGCGCGTTAGTCGAGAGTCACTTACGTATAAAAAGATTTAAATAACTCTAATTATTAATTAGTTATTCTACGGGATTATTCTAATCACTCTAAAGGCGCGTCGTAATAAAACTCTAATAATACTATAATATCGAGTTAAACTTATAGATTATCGATATTCTTTAAAGACGAATTCTATACTTAGTAAGGGCTAAAAGAAGCTAATCCCTTATTTCTAATGCGACGAACTAATAAATAGCGAAAGAATACTCGTCTTAGTAGATAAGAAGTCTTATTATACTATTTATCTTATAAATATTCATAGAATTCGAATTAAAGTAGATCGTAGTTAATTTAACAAGATCTTTAATCTTAAATATTTCAAAGATAAATTTAAAGTATTTAATCTCCACACTTCGAAAATACTTCGTAATACTAATAAAGAGTCTCTTATCTAATATCTAAGATTCTTAAAAAAAAATTATCTTTTATTTCTTCTTCTTTAACTCTAATTTAGAATTAAACGTATATAAATAACGGCGACGATAACAATAATAACGATAAGACTTTTCAACTTGATAAACATCGCGAGAGAGAAAGACGTAACTACCCTACGTCTTCAGTAGCGCGATCTATAACTCGATAATAATATTACGATCGCTACGTTCGCGTGATAGCGGCGTTTCTTCGATAATACTAGAATTAAGTGTTCTAGACGTCTTATTCTCCTTAGAGCTATTACGACGTAATAAGAAAATAGTAGTCGATTAGCGACGAGATACTTTAACTCGTTTAAATGCTCTTATTATATTCTTAGATCGAAAAGACTATTATTACGTCTAATTAAACTTTCTAGTAATAATAACTATAACGAAAGATAATAATAATAAAGAAGAGTATAAGAAAGAGTATAATAAATATCGATAAAAATAAGAAGATAAAAGATATAAATGTAACATCAAGACTAGTAATAAGACTAACTTCTATATAGACTATAGTATATAAGAACTCTATGACTCTAAATAAGAAGAATTCGAATAAGGAGTTAAATATTAATAGGGAAATCACATAAATAGACTTCTACTGAGTATAAGTCTTCTTTATCTCGCATTAGATATATCTAATACATCGGCTATCGCCTAAGTTATCTACATATCGCATGTATTTAATATATACAATATCGCTTCTATCGTGAGACACACTAATATATAGTTTCACTATAGCGACTAAAATTAGAAGAGCTGGAGGAGCTAGAATTAACTTCGAAGAGTAAGTATTAAAGGTCTCTATATAATTTGCGCGTAAGGCAAAGATACCTTCGTCTAATTAGCTGGACTCTATTAGCAATCTACTTCTATATTCTATCTTTAGTAAATTAAGACAGCAACTTTATTATATACTCTACGCAGTAAAAGCAAAAAACGCAGCAATTTATCGAAAGAAAACCGAACTAAATGAGAAAGGTATATTAGCTAGCGTAACTTCGTTATATAGATATTGCGCTAATTAAAATTCATAATGCACATGAAGATTATAGAGTATAATATTACCGACAGCGAGAGAATAGGAGGGGGTACACCGCTAAACAACACTACTTCGAGAAGAGTAGTCGGTTACAAGTTCACGCGTGAACTATTCGATATACTCAATGTTATTATATCTTCTCTACTCTCTTAAAATTATTAATTGTAATCGAAGAACGTGAGTAGAATATTATCACTATTGAGAAAGACTGGCAAGTCTATTAGATTCGTGACGAAAACAACTATTCGAGTTCGAAGGTATCACTTTTAATTAATACGAGCTAACTATAACTTTCGTATCGCTAGGCTATTATCGAAATAGTGCTAATCTTTTATCCGAGCCGAGTTATTTATAACGTGCTTGAAGCTTATAAGTAGAGAGAATATTAAGGCTTTAGCTCCTTGGTGGAATATCGTTGGGAAACACGATTAAAGAGATTCAATTCTTGAAGATAAACTAGCTACGATGATAGTATTGAGAAATAAAGTGGTAAGTTAGGGCTTTAGTGTTTCGAAAAGCTATTATATAAAGATTACTACTTTCGAAGTTCTATTCGAGGAATAGAGTGTATATAGTAGGCTAAAAGATCCGGAGAACGTAGAATAGATCTACTGTTACTTATAGCACCTTAGTATAGCTATCTAAACTTATATTACTAAGTCATCACAAGGAGCTTTAACTATATTCCCATTTATATATCTTAATCTTTGTCATAATCGCCTTATATATATCTATTACTACAATTATCTCTAATCGCGACTCTTTTAAAATCGTTAACTAATATCTTATCTTTACGGTCTTAATTGAATCTCAAGCTTACTTTTATTTTGCTTCGCTATTACTTCTTCGACGCTTATATAATTATACGCTAGATAACGCTAAGCCTAGCCTCTATAATTATTCTTATAGTATTAATTAAGTAGAAGAAATTAATTTTTATTTATATTCTAATCTAGCTATCTAATAGCTCTTTAAAATATCTACTATATTCTAGATTATTAATCTCTATATCGATACGACCGGACTTATTAAGTATAATCATAAATACTAATTAGCTATCGCTAAACTCTATAGAGATAAGCTTAATAGCGTGAAAATTCTTAGAGTAGTATTCGAAGAAGGAGATCTCTAGTTTACGCGCTATAGAACTATACTATCGCTAATATTAACTTCTTATATAAGATATTATAAAGAAGACTCGCGTATTCTCGTTTACCGCTCTTTTCGATGTAATTTAACTATAAAATATCGAGTAAAAAGTTCTTTCTCCTAGAACTTATGTCCCCAAAGCTTTATGTGTTCTAAGCATGTGTTGAGTCAAGGCGGTCTTCGTAGAGGGGCTTGGTGTCACTGTGACAAGAACCGGGCTTTAGAGCTAGAGAAACACAAATAAAGCTTAATGACAATAACAACTTCTAGTAATTATAAAGCGAGCTTTTACTTTAGTATCGCGAAATAGTATTCTTAAAGCGTTAGTATAGAGCTAAGTCTAGAACTTCAAAGCTCTAGAATTTCTTTACTCTTATTCCTTAGATATATAGCTTTATATAATAACTAAGTCAGACTCTAAGACAATAGAATTAGCTTTACGCTTTTAAATAATATTACTAGAAAAAGAATTAATCTGGAATTAGCTAGGAATCGAGTCTGCGATAACGGCCCCTTTGGTAGTAGTAGATAGTTTGCGCCCCTAGCACGCATAGTTCTAGAGCTACGGTAACTAAAAAGTTAACCTTATAGGGTGCGAGCAGCGCTGGGAAAATTACGTCTAATCTTATTTTAATTCGAAATCTTTTAGCTTTAAACGACTTTATAAGCTCTTAAATTAAGAAAACCCTTATCTTTTATAAATTATATACGATCGACTCTACTTATAAGACGGTAACGAGATAACGTATCTAATTATCGAGCTACTTATAGTTATTATAAGTATTAGATATAAAGAGGCGTAGAAAAGAAGAGGCGAGAATAAAACTATAACGTACTTAGCGTATCTAGGGCGCTCTATATAAATCTATATACTACTATACTATTACGTTATATATAGTCTTATTTTATTACTCGGCTATATTATCTCCGTCTTAAAAGAATTCTATATATCTCTAATAAATCTATTATATACTTCTCGGGCTTACGATTATCTATTATATCTTTAGTACTCTATATACTCTTTAATATTTCTAGTTACTATAGAAATCATAGAACTTACTATTAGAATTACGGGACTAGTCGGTCTTCTACATATCTATATAGATATCATTAATCGAGTCGATATCTATAGAAAATTTGAATTTGAATCTCGATATATTATTACTCGGTTCGCTAATAATAAATTTCTTTTATATAGATAGATAGAAGTCGTAGAAATTACTAATAAAAGATTATAAGAAGTATATTATCGTAATCTCGATCGTAACGAGATAGTTACTATAATTACGAGAATACTTTCTAGTATCTATAAAATATTTTCCGAGATAAATAGCTTTTCGTTATATCTGTAAGCCCTATCGCTTAATAGTAAGTCTACTTTTATAACTAATCTAGATAATTATACGAATTACTATTTTATAGAAGAGAAAAAATCTCGGTCGTTAGTATTAAAAGCGAGTAAGCTAAGATAAAGTCTTAGTAGTAAGACTAGATTTATAATATAAATCGAGGTATTTAGAGTCTTAGTTGGAAAATTATACGATATTATTCCGCTTAAAGAAAATAGTAAACTATTGAATTTCGATGTTATTTGAGAACTTAATAAGCTTAATAGCTCTCTAAGAGATATTTTACTACGTACTTCTTTTTAGCGTTCGTACTAATTTAAAATAGGTTTTTTAAAAGAGAAATCGATCTAGTTAAGTAAAAGTTAACGCGACGTCTAAGAATTACTTGATTGACTTAAAGGTAAGACGCACGTAACTACGCGTTTTATTCTTTACTTAATTAATTTAGTAGAGACGAAGAAGAAACTTTATCTTTAACTTAATACTATAAATATTATAAATATATATAAAAAATATCTCTCTACACGTTTTAAAAATACCTATAAATAAATCTTCGCTAAGTTTAAATACGTAAGCTAGATATCGCCCGACTTTTCGTTCGATATAGCGAAGGTCTTGTAGATATACGGGCCCGTAGGGTATAGGAAGTCCGTACTCTATACGAGACTTATTTAATAACTTTAAAGTATATATAGATATCTACTAGCGTAATTATTCTACTTATATAATATCGAGCTTTATTAAAATCCGCTCTTAATAATTCGATCCTAGGTTTTATAACGAGTATCGAGTAGTTAGAATATATTTAAAATAGTCTAATAGTAAATATACACTAAAGGAGAATTCTTAGCTTCTACGACTAATATCTAAGACTTATTTAATTCTATTATCTACTACGGTCGAGATTTTATCTATATTATAGATAATTTTAAAAAATATCTACGATTAGATAATAATTATAGTCGTAGAGCGTTTCTTATAAAGCTTAAAAGATCGATTTTCTAAACTACGAGTTATCTTCTTATTATAAGTCGGGATAAAGAGAATATACGCTCTAGAATATATCTCGATACTATAACGTCTATAAAGCTAATTACTTACGAGTGCGGAATATTAAAGACGAATATATAATTAGATATTATCTTGTTTTCTAAGTATATTATTAACGATAAATTATAAAAGAAGCTAGAGTACATCTTGGAAAGATATGGGATATTAAGTGGAATATCCCATCCCGTACCATATCATCCTATATCATAATATGGAACTCAGAGAGGTAATACCATACCAGCTATATAGATATAATATAGGAAATTACTGGAATCGTTCCATGATACGGAATATCTCTAGTATTATGCAATAATATAATATATATCTAATATTATGTAATGGTATGGAATACTTATAAGATATCTTATGAATATTTTAGTAACGAAGATTACAAATTAATTAAGTAGTATTAAGAAAGATACTGGAGATAGATTCGTAGAGTTAATAACTAGAACGATAACTAGAATTCTCGTTACTTAAGATTTTTAAAACTATTTTATAATTAAGATTATATAAGAACTTAAAGTATTATAATTATCTACTACGTTCTAATCTTTTATTCTTCTTAATTGCTATTCGCGAAAGATTATTTAGATATTACTATTATGCGGAAGAATATTCAGCTCTAACGCACTCTTATAAACCCCTTTGACGCGGAGCAGAGATCAACTACGCAGAGACCTTAGACTTGTTTTCTCGTTAATAGCATTAATATTCTCATGCAACTCGTACACAAATAAAGCTATACAGAAGTCACACACATCGACATAAGTAGCTATGTAGATAGATAATTAAGCCGTATCAACGCTGGGGCCAGTAGGTCTTTAAAGACGATATTTCGTTCCCCAGCGCTAGAATAACTCTCACACCTCTGCGGTGTAGACCTGAAGTAATTATATATAGAAGTGAGAGGGCGAACAAAAGAACTCAATAACTTTAAAGAAGAAGAAAACGAATAAAGAGTTATTCACTGGTGGGAGACCCATAGAAATAATACTCATAGAGAATACGTGTCTCTCGTTAATCGCATAATAATAACATATCGCTAGTCACATATCAATAACACATCGCTATAACCATAAGACTTACTAATTCATAGTTCAGCTAATGCGAATTAATTAAATTATCTCAACGCATTATATGGGTTCTATATTCTAGTTATTATTCTAGATATTAACTAATAAGTCGCACGATATAACATATATTACTACATCAATCGCTAACTAATGTCACTAATATATTTCTTAAATATCTCATAGAAATCCCATATTATTATATAATATTAGAGATATATTATATTATTGCATGATACTAGAGATATACCGTACCATGGGACGATCCCAGTAAATATACTATATCATCTCATTAATGTACCATCTTATTGCCAAGATCCCATACCGTACCCCGGGATGGGATCACACCTCTATATCCCATACCGTCTCGTACCTTTTCGAGACGTAAGCTTAAGGTTCTACGACAAGATCTTATAATATAAATAGTATAGAAATCCGAAGAAATATTCTTATAGATAAAGTTATAAGAGAGATCTCTATATAATAGTAAAAATAGAGTATAGTTTTAGTATTCTTATTCATGAAGGCATACATATCGAAATCAAGTAGTACTATAGATAATTAATTGAGCCGTCCCAACGCTAAGATCAGTAGTTAGTAGACTCAGCTAGGTCGTTAGTAGGCCTAGATAAGTCTCTAGACATGCCTCAGCGCTAGAAAACTCCCTATATCTATACGATATAGACCTGAAGTGTCTAACTAGATAGCTATATATAGGCGTAGATAAGTAAGATAAAAGAATACGATTACTCTAAGTGAGAAGAATTCGAATAAAGAGTTAACTAATAATATAAGATTTATACATATAGTACTCTCGAAGATACGTGTTTCCCGCATATACGTATACATCTAAAATAGGGACTGAATCATGAGACACACTAACCCATAGTCTTACTATTCGAATAGAAAATTATTAACGATATATCTATAGAACTAACTACGGGTCGGAAAGGTGTGATATATTTGATAATATGGAATTAGTTTTTCGAATATCATATCGAAAGATATGGGATATCCTATACTCCCATTGAGTTTTTAATAAATATATTATATAATATTTTCTTATATTCTAAAAATACGTAAAATGCTTAAGGGAACGCTTATGTAATTATAAAAAGATATAAATAGATTAAAAAGATATAATTTTTTAAAAAAAGTTAAAAAAAAGTTAAAAACGACTATGTTCAATAGATATCACACCTTTCCGACCCGTAGAACTAACGGACGCTTATAAACGAGACTAGAAAAGAATATCGCAGCTACTAATTCGTAAGATATATCGTACGCTAGCTAGACTTCGATAAATAGTATTTATAGTTAGATCTCTAATAGTAATTAAGATAACGAAAGCTCTTATCGTAAAAGATAAAATTAATTATAATAATTTATAAATTAATAAAATACTAGACGTTATCGATAATAAGTATATTAATAACGAGATTCTAGATCTTTATAGTTTATATATAGAGATTCGAGATATAGACCTAGAAAAAGACTCTAAAGATAAAATCGTTAGATTAGTCTATCTCTCGATTAGAGAGTTTCTACTTTCTAGAATATTTATAAATATTTCGCTATCTAGCTAGAATTGCGAAAATAATTATCTTATAAAGATCTAACTCCGCTATCTCGATTACGATTTATTATAAACTCGTTTAGAAACTTCTCTTAAGAATTTAAATTAATATCTATTTCTAGATTATATAGTTAGATCTTAGACCCTATACGTTAATTTATTCGATTTAGACTATAAAGACTTAATTCGCCTTATTAATAAGCTCTTTACTCTATATAACTTCTATTAGATTAACTAGCGAAATCGCTATAAGAAACTCGCAAACGAGGTATCTTAACGACCTGAATTGTTATAGGGCAATCATAAGAGCTTACTATATTATTCGAATAGTGGGACTATAGGTTAGTGTGTCTTATGATCCAGTTCCTATTCCAGATGTATACGCACATACGAGGAACACGTGTCTTCGAGAGCACTATATATATGAGTCTTACATTATTAGTTGACTCTTTATTCGAATTCTTCTCACTTAGAGCAATCGTATTCTTTTATAATCTTTATTTAATTAATTTTAAATTATTAAATATCTATATACTAGATTAATATATATTCTTCTTATCTTATTTATATCTACACTTATTTTAATCTTTTTAATTATTTATTCTTCTTATATTATAGCTATCGCTATTAGACGCTTTAAGGTATTTAAGAAGGTCTTTAATAGATCTAAGACGCTCGTAAAGACTATTATACTCTCTTTTCTCCCTCGCTCCGCTCGATCTCGTAGAAATAAGCCTATAATATCGAAGATATTCTTTCTAGGAATTCTTAGCCCAAGCGTAATTAAGAAGATTAATATTAAGATTCTTAGTTATCGCGATTAAGTCTTAGAATTAAAAGAACACCTCGTTAAGTATAAATATAATCGTTATAAGTAGTATCGAATATATAAGTCACGCTCTTATCGTCGTTATCGCTATTATCGATATTATTTATTCGAGTTTAATAGTGATTTAGAGAAGAATAATAATCCTAGAGTCTCTTTTATATATACTAAAGATACGCGTCTCTTTCTTAATCTTCATAAACGCTATCGCGCTATCGATATTAAGTATTTTAAGTAAATCTTCTTTGAGATATTTAAATTCGAAAATCTTACTAAGCTAAGTCGAGAATATATTAATCGCGTCGATACGAACGATACTTAAAAAGCAAATAAGATAATATCTCTATTATAGTGTTTCGAGGTGTATGGCTAGATTATATATTACTATATATATCTTATAGTGATTATTCGCCTATAGGAGATATTATTAGATTATCGTTTTCGTCTAGCTAAGTTATTAGCCTTATATAAATTTAACTTTATTCGAGAATATTATTATACGTTTATAAACGCACGTATCTTAAACGACTAGAACGATCTTATAGTCTAGATTATCGAGAATAGACGTTATAGCGATCTTCTGCTGCGTAAAATAATCGCTCTCACCGATATTAAGTAGAACTTAGATTCTATTTTTAAATTCTTCGCTATATATTAAAATTTTAATAAGAGACGATATTCACGCGAGCACTGCTAGTATATTTATATCTATCTTAATTATTAGCTAAATTATTTAGCAAATACGTATTATAAGATTAAAATCGAAGTCTTAAGCATTAATCTCACTTCGCTTAATAATCGAATTTTGAAGCCTAAATAACTTTTAACGTATTCGCAGATATTTATATCGCTACTATATATAGTAGAAGAATTTCTATACGCGCTATACGATTTATTAGATCTAAATCTAATTAACTAAGATTCGCTACGAATAAAAGATTAAGATCGTTAATTAAAGAATTATTTAGATCTTATATTCGTAAAGACTCTTTCGACTATTCTTCGAAAGAGAGTAAAAATTAAATATTAAGATTAAATTCTACGTTATCGTAATTACAATTATTAATTAATCCTTATAATATCTAATATATTAACGGCGAATCTTTAAAAATAGCTTTAGCATAATCGTCTAATCGAGATTAACTTTTAGGCGAAGTAGTAATTCGTCTACTCGCCGCTAGAGTTAATTTCGAAGCATAATAATAATTAAAGACGTATTTATAATCTCTTATTCTTATATAGAATCTTAATTAATAACGATATATCTTAGAATTAAGAGGCTCTAGAATACGCTATATACGATAACGTAGTAATCGTACTATTACAATAAGACTTTAGAGCTTAGTTCGTTAAAAGAGACTTGAAAAACGCCTTTAAATATATATCGATCGCAATTTTAGATTAATAATTACTAGGATTTCACTATAACGATAGCTATTAAATAGAACGATATCTATCTTTCGACCTACGTACGTTATTATTTATATTTAATCTATTCGTAAAGACTCTTAATTAAATCTTAATAATAGTTCTTCTTTAAACTATAGTACTTTACTATCTAAACGATTTCTTCGCTATTCTAGTATCAATCGACGATACGATCGTATATAATTAATAATTCGATCTCGTATATAAAGAATTAAGCTTTAAAATTAATTATATCAAGAATATTATGAATATTATAGCCGATTTTCTTGGGATTAAGTTTAATAGTATTTTAATATAGATTAGACTTTCTCTTAATAAGCTCGGTCGGGCGAGAAACACGATTAAGAATCTTCTAAATCGAGTGGTGATCTTATATCGCGAGCTCGAGTTAGCGATCGATTTCTTATTATTTATCGCTAAGATCGTAATCTTAGGGAGAGCGTTTTTAAGGCGACTTTTTAATGCTATTTGAAGGTTAATCGCACTTATTAGAATTACATTATATATAAAGATCGATTTACGATAATAAAAGATCTTTCTAAAAGATTAAAATAATCTTAAATTAATTCGTTACGTTATTAATTAATTAACATAATATATTTAGATCGATTTATTAGGGATCTATAGTATAGAAGACTATATTCTAAAATATCTAGATCTCTTGCAGTCGATTTAGGGGGCTTTTAGTATTTCGATAATTATACGTTATTATTAGAAAGACATTTAGTTTAAAGAAATAAAGATCGTATATTACGTTATTCGACTATAATTATAAAGACTTCGAGAATTACGATTAATGCTATATTGCGATAACGACGTATATATTTATAATCTTAGAAAGTTCTCTATTCGCGGATTAGCTATAATCTTATTACAAGATATAGTAATGCTATTAATTAAATACGATATCTATTTAATCTTAATATAGATCTTAATTAAGATTAATAAGCTAATAGATAATTTATTACGTTTTCGATATCGAAAGATCGCTAACGTATATCTATAGCTAAGATGTATCTTAATCGCTCCGCAGAGCTAGAACGAAATCTATTAGATTTCTAATATAATTAGACCGCACTATTATAAGAGATAACTCGTTTTCTCTAATAAGTTTTAGTCGCAAAGACGCGAAAAACGTATATTATATTTATTAAGTTATATAGCGCTTATTACGTTATTAATAAAAGCACTTCTTTCTTTTTAGCGATCGTTAACTTACTCGTTAGCTAAATCGTATATCTTAATATAAGACGTGTTAAGATTAAGATTATTAAGATTTATCTAATAGACGTTAGATTAGTCTACGTTAATATAGAATATAAGAATCTTACGATATTTTATAATTCTTAGTTATAAAGAATAATCGCTAATATTTAATATCTATAAGGCGAGACTAAGACGAAAGAACACTATTTAATTATTAAAGATCTATTATTATAGATATTTACTTATATTAATTAAGAAGATAAGGCCGAAGCAACGCTTTATATAGTCTTTTATCTTATATTCGCCGTATTTCTTCGTGTAAACGAGTTCATATATATTATATATAATCGTAAAGATCGGGATTTCGAGTAATAATTCTTTACTTATCGCTTGATAAGACTATATAAGAAATATCTTAAACTTATACTTTTAATATTTAAAACGAATTTCTTTCGTTAAGAGATAACACTTATTATTACGACGTTAAATAATAACGCTTATATAGTAAAGATCTTACGATATCTTTTTAGATGAAAGATTTTATTAAATAATCTCCTCTTTTAATTAAATAAGAGCTCTTTTATTAAAGAGTTAATCGTCGATTAACTTCGTTAAATATTAATTTCGCTCGATATAAGAAATTATTATTTAGAATACTTCTTTCGCAGAGAGATTATTACTTTAGCACGCGAGGCGGGCCTCAGCGACGATAAGATTATGCTATTAAGACGCTAGAAGTTCGATTTCTATCGTCTTTATATTACTATTCACCTCGAGCGAATATTTATTATATTATAAAGGTATTAGTATCTTTCGTCTTATTAGCGCTAGTACTAGCGATACTCGCATCGCTAGATTACTATACGAAGTCTTCTACGAGACCTTTATATAACGTTTTTTGATTATTTAAGAGTTTTCTAGCGCTAAGATATATTTAAGAATCTATCTAGGCCTATTAATAATCTAGCTAAGTCTATTAACTACTAATCTTAGCGTTAAGACGACTTAATTAACTATTTATAATATTACTTAATTTCGATATATATATCTTTATAAATAAAAATACTAATCGAATAGTGGGACTATAAATTAATATATCTTATGATTTAGTCTCTATTCTAGATATATACGTATATGCGAAGAACACGTATCTTCGAGAGCATTATATGTATAAGTCTTATATTATTAGTTGACTCTTTATTCGAATTCTTCTTACTTAGAGTAATCGTATTCTTTTATCTCACTTACTTACGCCTATATATAGCTATCTAATTAGATACTTTAGGTCTATACTATATAGATATAGGGAGTTTTCTAGCGCTAAGGCACGTCTAAGGGCTTATCTAGGCCTGCTAACGATCTAGCTAAGTCTATTAACTGCTGACCTTAGCGTTGGGACGGCCCAATCAACTATCTATAGTACTACTTGGTTCCGATGTGTATGCCTTTATAAATAAGAACACTAATTAGTCATTAGAGATATAAATAGATAAGTTATAATATTTTTTATAATATTATAGATTCTCTCTTTTAGCGCTAAGTATCGAGACTAAGATCTATAATCTAAGATATAAATAAAAAATCTTAAATATTAAAAATATAATTTAAATAGATTATTAAATTCTTCTTAAAGAAGTCTAGTCTCTTAAACTTATTAATTAATTATACTATAAATAACTTTATCGCTCGTATAAGTCTAGTTATATAAGAGTTAAAGTTTAGTTTAAGATTAATCTACTCTTCTATTAGAGACGCGAAAGTCTTATAAAATTTATATATAGATATACTAGCGTATTAATACTTATAACGCTTCTAAAATTATATCGATAATAATATTTATTAACTATGCTAGCTCGTATTTCATATAAGAATATCTCTCTTAATCTAATAGAAAGAATATTAAAATAAAGTTTAGAGAGATATTAGTACTAGTTAGTACTTAGAATATATATTTCCCGTAAGCTAATAGAGACTCGATAGAGCGAGTAAGTTATAGTTAGTACTAAACTATATCCGCGAATATCGATAGAACTATACTTTCGTATTCTAAATCGAAGAAGTTAATTAAGCGCGACTATATCTAAATCTATCGATTTCTCTATAGTTAATAAATAGATACGAGTTAAGAGATAGTAAAAATAGAGAAGGCGATATCTATAATTAAGCGCTAGTTTAATAATTATAAGAGGTAATAGCTAATAATTCTAGAAAATATAAATATTATTAATAACGATTAAGATAAAACTTATATCGATTTAAAATATCTTATATTTAACGCGTTTAAAGTATATATTATTATTATCTCGCGAAGCTTAATAGCTAAAAAGATAATAACGCTAGACGCGATAAAAATAGTAGATATAGAGCTATCGGAGACGATAGAGCTATTTTAGTAATACGCGATACTAACGAAGAAAGAGTCGAATAAAATAAGAGAAGTCGATAAAGTTATAAGAGAACTTAAGTATTTAGTCTTAATAATTACTCTAGCCGGGTCTTATATATTAGTAACGTCTCGCTTATTATTAAATATTAGGAGATATCTCTTCGAGTATCGCTAGCGATGAAAAGAACTACTTCAACGACGGGCTAAGCGATATATATACTAATACGAAGAAAGTATTTTAAGTATATAGAAAGTTTATTCGAGACGATTAAAAATTATAATCTAGATATAGCTCGCTTACTAAATTTATTATTAGAGACTATAATATTATTTAGATAGTCGTTTCTCTTCTCTAAATAGTAATAGATAGTATATAAGCTTAAATCGATATTCGAGACGCTTTAAAGTTATTTTTCGATTTAGTAGAAAGCGAATTAAAAGAGCTATATAATATATAAGCTCGAATATATATAGGGCTAAGACTAGTTAGAGGCGAATAAAAAACAATAGCTAAGTAGTCTCGCTATAGAGTTTATAGTAGATACTATCGCCGAGAATTAGATCGACTCTAATTATTAACTTCGACTAATACTATATATAATAGCTAGCTTTAGTATATTTATTTTCTATATAAATTACTAGATAAGCTTATAATAGATCGACTCGCTATAATTAATAAAATAGAAGACTTTCTATTTAGAATAGAATAATAGTTTAAGACTATATAAATATTTTATTTAAAGAAAATAGAGAAAAAGCTAGAATAAAAAGTATTCTAATAAGTAATTACTATTTTATCTATTTATTATATTAAAAGAAACGATATAAGTATACGAAAATATTTTATTATCGAGTATACTTTAAGTATAGAAAGATACTCGATAAGAAAAACTCGACTATTATAATATACTTATAATATTAATTAAATAGAAATCTTTATTTTATAAATTTAAATATATACTATTTCTTTTTCTATTATTTTATTTATACTTATTCTATTTCTACTTTATACTACTTCTTCTTCTACTTAATTGTAGTATAAATATATTAAAATACTATAGTATCTTTAGTATATTATTAAGTATAACTAGTCGATTAAAAAGAATTTCTAACGATTAGTCTACTCTAAGAACGATTTTATTAAGAGAGTAAATATTAATATTATTATTTTAGCTTTCTTAATATCGCTATCGTATAGTATTAGCTATATTACTAAATATATATAATATAATATCGAGTCTTTTAATATTTATATATCTTTTAAAGTCTCGATTAAATTAAATCTCTTATTCGATAGATTCTTTACTTTTAAATTATAAGAAATCTCGCGAATAGTATAATTAAAGTCTTTAGATAGTAGATTAATAGATAGCGAATACGATACTTTCTAAACTCGAGTAAGTTTAAAGCTCGATATATCGAGTTTATATATACGATTTCTATTATACTAGAAGATTACTATTAATAATTAGTTAATTATTAAATATAATATCTTTCTTTTCTATAAATAATTAATATAATATTTACGCGATATAATCGCGCTAGCTAATCTATCTTTTTTATTAAATTTAATTTTCTTTTAATAAACTATTATACTTTTAATTTCGCTATATAAGATATTTTCTAGCTTTTATAATAATTCGATAATAACGTTCTTAGTAGAGAATAAATAGAGAATATTATATAGATAAATATTAATATATCTCTAAAATTTTTATTCTACTTTTAGATTCTCTTTATTTTATCTTTTTTATACTGTTATATTCTATTTTTAAATTATATCTTTAGCTCTATTTTTAGAAAATAAATCTCTCCTCTATCTAAAATCTAACTCTATAAAGCTTTAATTTTAGCTCGCTTTCTACGATTCGATTCTAGTATTAGAAGAGTAGAAATACTCTCTAATTCCCTAGATTTATCTTTAAAAGAGTATACGCCCTAAGATAGTATATTAACTTAAAGGTTATATAAATTTCGAGTATAAGTAAGCTTAAAATATTTATAAACTCGAAGACTATATAATTTAAAAGTAATATCGAATTAAAAGTATATTCTCGAAGAATATATATTCTTCGAGTTAAAACGCTATATTAGAGTATAGTCTTATAGAGACGAATCTAGAAAATTATAGAATATTTCTACTCTACTAGTATTAGAGCTTTTTAAATCGTTAAAATATTAAGATAAATATATTATAGAATAGTTTCTCTAGTATATATAATTAATATATAAGACTAGAAAAATTAATAATTAGTCTAAAACTCTATAAAATATACTAAATTCTATTAAATATATAGATTTCGTAAACGAGTACTATATAGTTTTTAAAATATATTATACTATTAAGCGTAAATATTATATATTCGAGATAAGAGAAAGAATAGAGTTCGCGAAATCGAAAAGAATAATAATAATCGAAGTATCGCTATAACGAATATTTACTATCGAGATTATAGAGTCGCTTCTCTAAAGATAGATCGATATTATCGAGATAGTAAAGATATTAGTAGAGTTTATATCTAATTAAAAAGAGATAGAGAATCGAGAAATCCGATTTAAACTCGAACTTAATAATCTTTAAAAGACGTTCTATATTATTATTAGAATTTCTTTCTCTCGTCTAAATTCTTTATATTTAGCGAGCTTTATAAAATACTCTCTTCTATCAAATATAGAGCGATATTATATTATCGATAATAAAAACTCGCTAATCTATATTATTCTTAGTATTATAAGCTAATAATAAGTCGAAGAAGATCTTAGCGATACGTAATTATTCTATAAACGCGTAGTAAATACGCTTTAAGATATAAAGAATAGAACTAAGTAACTCTATATCTTTCTCGAGCTACGCTCGTATATCTTATATCGAAGCGATAATATTATATTCTTTTTAAATCTTCTTTATAAATTTCTACTCTCGCGCTTTAATCTTTTAATTTATAATTTATTTAGTCTTCTTATATTAATTATAGATAGCTTATTCTTCTATATAGTAAATTAAATAAACTAGTATCGAATACGCTAAATAGTTTATTTCGATGATTATAAAGCTTCTAGATTTCTTTCTCCTAGCGAATATTTATACTCTACGCGTCGATAAGCTCTTTAAATTATTAGGAATCGATTCGTTAACTTATTCGATTAGCCGCTTAAATTTACTTCGTCCGAGACGCTATATCGCTATATATAGCTTAAATATCGTATCGAATTATACGGGATAGATAGTTACGCTAGAAGATAGCTAAATTAGTATAATCTATAATTAGATTATAGACGACCTTATTAGAATTAGAATTATTTAGTAAATATTTATATTAGTCTAGACTTCGTAGAATTAGAAGTCTTAAGACTTACTAATAATAATATTTTCTATCGCTTATTAAAGATAATAGGTCGTAAAGATTTATACGAAGCTAGTCTCTTCTTCTACATATTTAATTTACTCGTAATACTTCTCGTAAGAGAGCGCCATATCGACCGAGATAATATAGTCTTTAGCGATTTATATAGATATATAAAATAATAGTACGTTTAGTATATTCTCTTTCTATAAAATTAATTAGTACTTTAGTTTTTTTAAGACGTCTAGCGTTAGAATTATTCTAAGATTTATATTTAAAAAGAGATAGACGTTATCGTTATAGACGAGACTAATAATATAAGATATAATATAAAATATAACATTAATATTAATAAAGAATATATAGATTTTCTTATATATCTATTAGAGTAATAAACTTAATTTCTTAACTATTACTTATAATCTCTTACGCTTTTTATAAAACTTAATTTGAATAAATTTAAACTATAAGATAAGCGCTACTTCTTCGATAATCTTATCGCGCTAAACGAATAAATTTAGATCGCGATAGATAATTCCGAGAAGAGCTTTAAATCGAAATTTAATAAATATCGCGACTAATAAAATTGTTACTAGCTAAATTCGTTATCGTTTATAAGAAAAAATATTAATATTACTTATCTAATAATAACGTAATAGCTTTATGAAATCTATTATATCTAAGAGAGACTTATCGATTTCGCTATTATCTAGTCTATATTCTTCGGCTAGTAAATCGTTAATAAACTATTTTAATTACTCGTATATAAAAGTATTAACGTATACGCTTTTAATTATATTATAGATTTCCTTTAAGATTAACGAACTAATCTATTAATCTTTCTATTTAATATAGAGCTAGCTTAGTTAATATTAATAGATCTCGATAGAACTAATTTTCTTAATAAAGTAGTTATTATATATCTAATAAAAAAGTTCTTAATTCGACTTATTATCGATCTTTTAAGTATATAATAAGAATCGATATCGACGATATCGTAATATCTAGAGATCGAGAATTAATAATCTAAGTAAAATAGCGATAGAATCTATATTAGAAGTTAACTTACTCTCTTTATAAATTTTCGAGATAATCGATATATAAATTAATAATATTAGTATAAAGAGTCGTTAATTAATAGTTTTTATCGATCTTCTTATATTATACGTTATAGTATTCTCGAGTTAAGAGCGGGCTTCTCGTTAAGAGAAAGATATAAGAGAAATTCGCGTATTACTATTAAATTTATAGTAATACTTTACGACGAGCTATAGCGAATAGCGATAAAAAAGATTATCTATATATTAAAGGGCGAATATAAATTCTTAAGAATAGTGATAAATAGAGAAAAGTAACTTAGATATAGAGAAAGATAGATAGAAACACGAAGAGAAGTAGAACTATCTTTATAGATATCTAAAATAGTAGAGAATTCTAATATTCTCCCTTTCTCTTTTTTTCTTTTATTCTCTCTTCGCCTTCCTAGCTCTATATTATTCGACTATATATCGAAATTTAGATAAGCGATCTATAGAGAAGTAATAAAATAATTAACGAAATAGTAAAGAAACGAACGTCTTAACTCGACGCGATTAACTAGGGCGCAAGTCTCTATATAGCTATTAAAAGAGTGGGAAGGAGAGTAGGGAGAGCGTATTATATAATATAGCAGAGGCAAGGGACCCTAGTATAAAAGCTACTTAAAACGACGTTCGAGTATATCGAAAAGAGCGATCTTTTTACTCGAATTTAGATTAAGTAAAGAAACTTAGACGAAGTAAAAACTTTTCTATAGAGATATAAAGAATTTTTAGAGAGAAACTTAGACGAAATAAGAACTATAAGAGAATAAAAGTTTTATAGATAAGAATTCTAAGGCTGCGAAGATTTTAGAAGCGAGAATCGTAGAGTAGAGAAATCTCTATAGTAATTAAAAGCTATAGAGTATAAAGAAGCCGCAGAGTAGAAAGATTTCTTTATAGTAATTAAAGTTAGTGTTCTTATTCATAAAGGCATACAAATCGAAACCAAGCAGTACTATAGATAGTTAATTAAGTCGTCTCAACGCTAAGGTCAGCAGTTAGTAAACTCAGCTAGATCGTTAACAGGCCTAGATAGGCCCCTAAACGTGCTTCAACGCTAGAAAACTCCCTATATCTATACGATATAGATCTGAAGTGTCTAATTAGATAGCTATATACAGACGTGAATAAGTAAGATAAAAAAATACGATTACTCTAAGTAAGAAGAATTCGAATAAAGAGTCAACTAATAATATAAGATTTATACATATAGTGCTCTCGAAGACACGTGTTCCCCGCATCTGCGTATGTATCTAAAACAGGGGCTAAATCATAAGACACACTAATTCATAGTCTTACTATTCGAATTTAGATTTAATGAGAGGAGAAGAGTTTATAAAATTATATATCTAACGTAGAAGTCGATTTGCCTTATTTCTAATATTGTTTAGACGGGCTGAATTGCCTATATTGCTAGGTTTCTAATAGAATAAACTCAAGACTAGGTTCTAATTAGATATAAGAAGTCTACGATAAAGACCTCGTACCTCTGACTTAGATAGAGTTCTAGCAAGTCGATTGCGGAGTCGATCGTATGGGACGTGAAATTCTCTTGCAATTGCTGAGTGTTTCGCGTTCTTGCGCGTATTTATGATATTGATTGCGTCCTTAATACGTATTTTAGTAGCTATATTTAATTAATTCATAGTGATATAGATATAAGAGAATTTAATAATAAAGTAATTAATTTTTAACGATTTTTAGTGTATAACTAACTTTAATTCATAATTAAGTAGCACTAAGCTCGTCCCTCGCTTAGTGCGTGACGCGATTAATATCTTTAATCAAATATCTTTAATTTATTAGTTCTATTACGATACTCTAAATACGGGATTAATATTCGTCGACTATTAACGGCTCGAGAGAAGATAAAAATCTCTTCTTAAAGTTATCTAAAAACGCTATATTAATAAATTTAGATCGTAAAAAGTAGTTATTAGAGTAGTCGGATCAATAGACTAGACGTTCGTAAGATAAGAATTTAATTAATACGCTTTTAGATACTAAATCCTAGTAGAGATATTCGTCTAAATTTATTGCTTATTTTCTCGCTTAGTGATTAATCCTGGAACTATTAAACACGCTATAGAGGTATATCGCTTGCTTTAATCTTAGACGTATTAAAGATCGCTAAGCCAGCCTCTTAATTCTCTATTATAGTCTTGTCTCGTTATATACTCCGTTTAATAAAAGGAATCGCTAGATAATATAAGTAGTAATAAGTATAGCTCTTTATTTCTAGTAGCCCGTTACTTATTTATCTACGTCTTTACGAGGTACTTTTCCACTTCGTCTATTAGATCTAATATCGTATTATAGATATCGCGTAGATATAATATCGAACCGGATATTCTATATTCGCTCTAGCTTTCCTATAAAGTATATATATCTAAGGTAAAACTAAACGTAATTTCGTCGATAAATTCGTCTTCGAAGCGAGAGAACGAATTACTATATCGATATAACTAAGAATTAAAAGGCGGTCGTAGTGTTTTCCTAGTATATCTCTCTATAAAGTTATCGACTTACTCGAATAGATTAGCGAAGGTAGTTCGAAAGATTATACTATTAAAGAGTAGATTTATATTATCGCTACTTATTCTTTTTTATACTTTTCGTAGTATCTAGTTTAGATTACTACGCTCTTTATTAGCCGAGACGTTAGATACTACTTCTTTAGTATAATCTAGAATATTACGAAGATCTTCGATAAGATTATAAATTCTCTTAGCTCGCTAAAATCTAGCTTCGATCTTAACTATTAATATCTCTAAGATCTCGTTAGTAAAATTAACTCGATTACTAAAGCGAAAGTAGCGAAGTCTTAGAGCTATACTACTCGATAAAGTATACTAAAGCTCGAAAGATATCTAGTATATAACTTTAACTATCGTAGGCCTAGCTTAAAATACTCGTTCTATACTTAATTAAGCTAGTTAGATAATTAATACTAATTCGCTTAAGCTTTACTCTCGATCTAATATCTTATATTATCGCCGTTATAAACAACGCTCTTATATATATTATCTAAATACTTATTTTATTTCCTTTAATTAAGAAAGTAAAATATTATCTCTTAAGAAGTAAAGTAGATTAGCTATACTAAGTTCTTTCTAGCGCTTATATATAACTAAGACTAACGAATCTACGATTAGATTCTGCTTCGATATAGATAAATTCTCTAAGAGCTTTCTTTAAGCCGCTCTCGTAGAAGATTTTAGAACGCTCCCTTAGTAAACCTTAGATCGCTATCCGAGAGTGCGAGCTAATAAGAGTCTAAACAATTATTAGCGAACTTTAAATATATATTCTCTCGATTAAAGCGATCGCGAGCTATAGTATTAAGAGAAATATAATTAATATAAAAGACCTCGCTATATTATTATTACGTAGAAACTAACCTAACTAACTAGTATATCGTTAATAGTATAAAAAGTCCTCGTGGACGAATACAAGCTCCGCAGACTCCCGAAGAAGCGAGGTGTTAGTAGTGTCGATAATCTCTACTACGTCCTCTTATTCTAGTCTTATTTTCCTCGAGTAAAGAAGAGTATACTAAATAATATATTAAAATATTACACTTATTTAATGGAAAACGAGCTGTTAACGTTACAGTGCTTTAGACTTCTAATGGAATCGGGCTAGCGCATAAAGTATTAAGGAAGATGTCAGGCCTAGGCCTAACATATAGAGAATAATAGGGTCCGCCTTCGTATGAAGCGCGGAACCCTCCCCCATGACTTATATTTTTAAGTCTATGGTATAGTGGTAAAGCGCCCCTTATAGAAGAGCAACGTATTCATAGTACATCCCTTAATTGTTAATTACTAGTAATTCGCCCTCGCGTCTAAGTTGTCCCTTCCTTATTATACTAAAACTTAACGAACTTAATTATTACTATAATATAGAGTCGACTAATCTTCTTAACGTTTATCTATTATTTATAAAGATTAAGCGCTAAATTCTCTATATAGATTATATTTAAATTTCTTCGTCGCGTAATCGATATACTTAATTTTCTAACGATCTATTTAAAAAGCTAGAGAATTCTAAGAAAAAGTCGATCTCGCGTATAAAATATAAGGGCTAGTATAATTAGAGTTAAAAAAGTCTATAATTCGAGAGAATAGTATAAAGGATTTTAAAGATAGTTAATCTACGAGTATTTCGTTAAGCGAGTTTATCATTATAGAGCTATTTATCGCTACGTTATCGATAAAATTCTATTTCTACTAATTATCTATCGAAGAGTTATAGTCGAAATCGATTCGATAACTATTCTTTCGAAGGGCACTCTAAAGCTTAATAGCTATACTTGTAATCTTCGTAAGCTTAATAGATAGTCGCTAATTAGCGAGACTTCGTAAATAATAAAGTACGTCTAAGATTTTATCTACAATACTATTCTAACTAGATTTAATAGAGATATTAATTATTATCGAGAAATTATATAAATTATGACGATTAAGTCTATTAACCGTTGTTAATCCCTAGAATAAATCTTTGCTTGAAGTCGTCGCTAAAACGTTTAAGATAGTATCTAAAATCGAATCTATTAGCTATATATTAGACTTACGTTCTACTATCGCTATCGATTCCGCGAAATATCGTCGCTTTATAATAGAGATAGTTATTATTAATAGAAAGTTTTAGATAGCGTACGTTACGGCTTTCGATAGATAGCGACGAATATCTAAAAATCTCGCTAACGCTAAATAGCTAATTTCGAACCGTATCGCTATCTAACTATAAACGATATTAATAACGCTGTCTTAGAGCATTTTCTATTTATATTAATTAATATATCGACTATATATTCTTAGATAGAAATCTAAACTTATTAATCGCTATATTTTAAATACGCTTCTATAGTTAACGAAAGCTCTCGATACTACGATTTCTAATTAATCGTGACTTATAGAACGTAGACGAGATTAATAATTACTAGAATTTAGATATTCACGATAATATCGTAAAGATCGTATTAATCTAATATAGTTTTACTTTTAGATATATAATATATAATTAGAAGCTTCTCTTATCGAGTTCTAAACTCTTTTTTTATTAATTTAAATTTTACTAGATCTATATATTTTTCTTCTTAAATTTCTTAATTATATTTTTTAGTTTATTTTTATTTATTTCTAGATCTTATATCTTCTTCTCGAGCTCTTTACTTATTTATTTAACTTTAGTCTTTAATTTATTCGAGAATTCTTATTTTACTTTATTAATCTCTATCTTCTTTTATCTTTTTATCTTTAATTATATTATTTTACGCGTATTATCTATACTTATTTATTTCTATTTAAGCTTCTCTCTCTCGCACTCGAACTAGCGAACGCTAACTTAATACGCGTTATTCTCGTCTCGAAGTCTTATTATCTCTTAATCTTTTCGAAATATTAAGTCGTTTACTATAGTATTAAGCTCGTCGATCTAGGCCTGCTAGCGAATATCGAGACTATAAATACTCTCGACGTCACTAATCTCTTTATAATAGCTATATATAAAATAAAGAATCTTAGATATCTAGCGTATAACGGCTATACTCGCGTCTATAGTCTCTAATAATAGGTCTCTAAAGCTAGTATTAAACGAAGCTCGGAGATCTTTATTCTTCCCTTATCTTTTTTTATAGAATAGATATTTCTATTTATTTCGATTAAGTTCTTTAAGTCTCTCGATTCTATCTTAATAATAGTTAGTCTCGAATAGCCGAAAGGAGTTAAATTCGTAGTATAGATTCTCGTATATTAAACTAGAGAGCGAGATAAATTAAGAACGACGTAACGAGAAAAATCTATAGCGAGATAGAGAGAGAACGTACTTTTAAAATTCGATAAGACGCTACTAGAACTAATATCTTACTCGTAGAGAGAGCGCCGAAGACGGTACAAGCGATAATCTTACTTTTAGTAAAATAATTACTTCGCTTCTTTAGAGACTTTAGAACGTAGAGTCTATCTATTTAATTTTTATCTAGGCTAGCGAAGACGTAAAGAAATATAGAAAGCGCTAGAATATATAGAAATATTACTCGATCTTCTCTCTATTACGATTATAGCTATTAGAAGAAGCCGCGCGATATTTCGTCGTACTTTACGTAATAATATTATCTACTTATAGAGTATTAATAGGTTATTAGAGATACTACGTTAAACGTTACGAAGGTTCTTAGACTACTATATATATACTAACGATCTACATCGGTAAAAAGTAAATTCTACTAGTGAATTTAATATAGGCGACTCCCGATATTAGCGTCAAAAGCGGCGTTAGTAGCCCGTTAGCACTATTAGCAACTCGAACTTACTAATAACACGATTAGCAACTTCTATTCTCGCGATTTTAACACTATTTATAATAATAATATTAACTTTTTCTTATATATATATATATTGCATTAATATTAGAAGCGATCTATTAATTAATATTATTAATATTATTAAGAATAAGAATTACTATATGTGCTAATCGTGCTAATAGTAACTCGAAGTTGCTAATCGAGCTTATCGCTAATTTCGAATTTAATATAGGCTATTAGCGACCCATTTGCGCGAAAATCCAGCTTCAAGGAGAATTTACTTTTTGTTGATGTAGTATAAACAGTTCGCCGAAAACAATCTCGTACATAACGTAGATTAAATCGTAAATAGCCGCGCCGAGAATTTCATATATAGTGAATTTATATTAAAGCTTAAAGGAGGTAAGAACGACGAAAATATAATAACTAATAGATAGAGCTAATAGTTATATAAGAATACTCGGTACTCTGCAGGTAGATAGTTTAGTATCAAGTATAAGGGGTTTTAGTAGGGTATTTACCCGTATCCCCGTCCCCAGCGCCCTTGGTCACTGTCTAGGTTAGTCTGTATCAAAGGCATACGATATTCGCTAATGCGCAAATGTAAAACGTGGCCCAGTATCGACTACGGCCACTACGCTCTTTCCCTAGCCAATATCGCTTAAGTAGACGATTATAACCTAAGTAGATTTGCAAGTCTCTTCGCTTATATATCGAAAGTAAGACACGTCACCGATAGTTAGAGCGTCTAAAAACTCTCCGAACCCAAGATTTAAAAGAGAACTCTATAAGATCGAACGAGTAAGCACTTAGCATAGTAAAAGATTCGAAGAAAGATAAAAGATACTATATAGCGATTCGTGGCTATTTGTAGCTTCTATCTCACTACTCTAACTATCTTCTAGTCCTAATACTCTACGGGTAATAATATCGATGTATTCTAGAGTCACTTATCAAGAGTTACTGCTTTAGAGAGAATATATACCCTTTAGTGACTCGTTTTTTTAGACTTAGAAATTCGTAGATTTATAACTTTAGCGAAGATAGAAAAATATATAAAAGTTAAAAAGATCGAGAACTACAACTACTAGATTAAATTAGAGACTTTATAGAAGAAGTTAACGATTACTTAGTAACTAGACACCGCATCGATAAGCTAATTAAATAAGTTCTTCGTCTATAATACTCTATAGAGACTAAAGATCGAATAAGAGAGTCTCGATAGTAAAGATCTAGAGTAATATTTATGCACTAACTCGTTATACTACAAGACAATATCTTACCCGGTAAGGGACTAATCCGATAGCACTATTAGATTTATATGTAATAGTCACCTAATCTTAGTTAAGAAATAGACTAGATTCCTAGAAGTCTCGTCTATATATACTGGCCTATAACCGTCTTTATAGTCTTCTTTTCTTATATTATTATATACTTATTTAAGTAGATAGCTAGCTAGTAAATTAAAAGAATTCTTAGCTATAGCTAGTCTAGCTATATTAGTTCTAGTTCGATTCTTCTACTATTAGTAGACCTATAATTCTATTACTTTTTATAAGATCTATTAGTAGATATTCCTTATAGCGGCACTTCGATCCCCGTTATTCTTTTCGGCCCCGCGAACCCTATTCTTTCCCCTATCCCGAATATACGGTATTACGCTATTATATACGCAAAAGTTCCCATCGTTTCTATGCTAACTTCTAGGCATCGATAACGCTATATACGTGTATTCTTTCCTTCTCGTCGAGAATATAGCCTATGAGATCGCTTTATTAATACGTCTCTATCTATCTATATTAAAATAAAATAAACGTTGTAGTCTTCGTAGTCATATAAGCTTTGAGAGCTGTGACACGTTTTTTAAAGCGTATTGAGGTCCTACTCTAGAACATCGTCGGTTCTCGTATGCACTACTATCAAATCTATCTCCTTGTGGGTGATTACCGTTCGAAAGTAATAATAGTAGCTAATTAGTCTAGAAGGACTGGAGTATGAATAGAAGAATTCTTTAAGAGTATCGAAATACTCTCCCTCTACTTAGTTAGCTAGATATAGAAAGCTAGTAAATAATTATAATTACGGGTCGAAAAGGTGTGGTATCTGTTAAACATAGTCGTTTTTAACTTTTTTTAAAAAATTATATATTTTTAATCTATTTATAGAATTTTATAATTATATAAGCGTTCGCTTAAG